>VNJO01006911.1:0-47872 GCA_008042535.1 Drosophila tani | reverse complement strand
GGGTCCGCGTGGCCAAGATTATAGCACGCTTTAAAGGGCCCGCCAGCTCATCCTGCACTTAATAGCACATAAAACTAGAACGTGATAATGCAACGCACCGACCGAAAGTGGCCATAATGCGAACGAGATGAAGCAAAGCCAAAACAAACACAAAATAGGAGCGCAAGCAAGCCGGCAGCTAAAAATTCATGAGTGGAGAGCAAGGTGAGAACTAAAATGGTATATTCCTGCGCATAATTGGGGTTATTAACATACAAGTTATGGCTTATACGGGTAGCTGTTTTAAATAGATAAAACCAAGCGCTCGACACGAGACGGTGCCGTGGGGCAGGATCTGTAAACAGAGCCAGACAAAATACGAGTCCTTGTTTAAAAAAGGTCGGTGGTGGGAATACTAAATATTTAATGCATTTGTTTGAGGGGTTTTTAAAACGAAAATAAATCAATGTAGTACTCTAATATAACCAGAATATGCTAATAAGATAATTAATAAATAAATCAAGTCATTCGGTAATATATAATATTCTTAATATTTAATTAAAATAAAATTAAAGTTTAGAATTTAAAATACATTATATTTTTCTCTTTACCAGCTAACTCATTTTTACAGAATAATCTTTATGTAATCTAAGTTTGTAAAATCTCAAATTCAATCCTGATCCTTAGCTTGGCTCGCTCAAATTTGAAGCTTCCACTCACTCTGATTAGTTTGCTCTCAGTCCTTCGATGGCATCGACCACAAACAACATTTCGAGGTCCTGCAATCCAACCTCGGCCACCTCCATCCATCCCCAAACTATATTTATATCTCGCATCTATCATCGGCTGTAAGCCCTGAACTTTGGCCACAGCAACCACATCATTCATTATTCGGGAGGGTGCACTGGAGTGTCCTCTTTTTGCTTAATTGACAACTATTTTGTTTTTTGTGCTACTGCCACTGCCACTAGCTGGTGCTTAAAACTTCCACTGGCATGTCAAATGTCAAAGTGTCTGCGAATAACAGCAACGAGATAGAGGCAGTGGCAGCGGCAAATTGTCAGCCAAGAACAACCGCAAAAAGATCGAAGTAAACAAAAGACGGGAAATCCAAGACGCATTGCACACATCAGCAGTTCAAACAGGACTCAATTGAGCGTAACTTATCGGCTGACTGGGGCCCCCCTGGCCACACCCCACATCAATCACGCCCGCACACACTACACACACTCCACACACTTACTGTAAATACACATACAAATTGGTCGTTTCGTTTGAAATTTTTGCCACTTGCGCAGAGAAGAAAGTTTGGCAGGCAAACAAGTGCAGAAATGACCGAAATCAAATCAATTTACGACTTCAAATCTGGTAAACATTTCACTTCACAACAATAGCCGGACGGACACCTTCCCATTGCCATTTTAATGGAGGCTATAGTCAGTTAGTCAGTCCACTGGAGCCTTCATACACTTACTCAGCCAGTCGTCATTCATATGGAGCCATTCGTACGTTTTCCTTCCCAGCCACAGACACAAAAAACATTTTACCATCAATGCGAACAATTGTCCCTCCCCCCTATCCCCACTGCATATATCCTTCTTGTCCGCATTTGACTGCCTTAAAATTGTGGGTTTAGTTGTGCTTTTCAAGTGTCCACAGTGGAGAGGATATAGCATTATTGGAAAACGATGTTGAAGTCGTAAAAATGCTTAGTGAAACCTCAAAGTGTACTGCACTTTTTAAGGTGCCTTTTAAATCAATAATAAAAGAGTCTAAGAAAATGAGCGGTGGTAACAAAAAAATAATTTTATTCTAGTATTTTTGAGATTTATTTAAGTGTTGTACTTAAATATAATATATAAAAATCTTTAAGTACAATAATTTTCAATATTAAGAGTATCTACCACCTAAGAGCACTTTGTAAAGCATTAACTCCTTTCCTCCAGCTTAATTTCAATCCAAACTACTGAAAGAATATTTCAACAAAACGTTCCCGCAATTTAACTTGGCTCTAAAGACAAAAAAAGGAGCTACTTAATAGATTACCATTTCATCAGATATTCCTTCTTCTCAGCTATCTTTTAATCCCCCTCATAAAATCGGATACCAATTCAGGGGACTCCCACAGGGAATACGGAATATCAACGTCGTGCTCAGCTCTCGGGCTTGGTCCTTCCCCAATCCCAGATTTTAATTTTTCAGGTTACAATACAGTTTTGTGGTTTATCCCTTCCATTGTTTCACCCAATCGTTTTGGGTCCCCAAACCGAGCTCCTGACAGACATTCTCCAATGTGTGACAATAAAGTTTAGAGGAGTGAGTGGGGGCTGCCTGGGGGGCAGTGGGTTGGAAATCCTTTAATTGACTTTGGGGTTTTGTCCCGAGCTGCTGCAGAGAGAGAGTGAGATGATGAGTGGCAAAACAATTTCTTTGCCGAGTATCCATCGATGAGTCTCCACATTTTGCTGTTCAAACTTTGCCTTGATTCTTTTTTTTCTCTACTCTCGCTTTCTGCTTTGGCAAGCGTTTTATTCTATTCCATTTTATTTTTGCATAATCGATTAGCAGTGGCTGAGCCAAAAGCGGCACTAAGCCGAGGCTGTCAGCTTGCCATGACACATGGAAATCATCATCGGAGGGCTCAGCATCGGCATCAGCATCCGCAACATGCCCACAATAATCATCATCCCACTCATCATGCCATAATGACTGGTCCAAAAATCTATGCAAATGCCTGGATTGGGTAACATTTGTTGACAATTATAGATATTCACAGCGTTGGCCTGCAGTGGGGAGCTATAAAGATAGAACCGAATGGAATCCGGCATGAATATGTCAAATTTTCATTGCAGGGGGGCTGGAACAATGGCAACCACAAAATGTTTGATAAATTCCAGCGCTCATTGTTCTCCGGGATACGAAAGTGTCAAAAATACAGCAAATGGCGGTAATGTAAAGCTATTGCTATTCTATATAAATATATTTTTGTTCTAAATAAATGGCTTGCAGATTTGCATTATCAAATAAATAATATTTTATGCCTTCATCCCTTTTAATTGATCTATTTCCTTTTCCATAGTATTTTTTTTAGCTCTAAATGCGTGGCACGCAGTGTTCTATGCAGATGCGATGCTCAACCACATATGCCTCTCTATTGATAAGGTTTTCATTTTCATGCCCTTTGTTTAGCTCTCCCTCTTAACTTGGTTCAGTCGAGCTCCTGTTTCTAGTTCAACCTTTTGTTGCGAGCATTTTGCCAAAGGGTTTCTGGCACTTGGCCTGCAAATTTATGGGGAACAGCCGACGCCTCTCGTGACCCAAAAATTGAGAGTGTTTCTTGTTTTGCAAATTGTGTGCCGGCCATTAGCCAGTTTGAGTTATTGTGAGGTCTAAAGATGGGCCTGCAGGTAGTGAACTTTTCGGTGGAAGATAATAGCCAGGAATGGAGTAAGCCAGCAGATAAATTAGACTTTATTTTGAGGTCAGATTTTGGGCAGAGCGTAAGGCTTTCTTCTAAATTTATTCAACCCCAATTCGTGCCTTGGCTCCTTTCTGGTAGATTAAAGTTTTCCAACTCCTAAATCCACTCATAAAGTATATATTTTAATTAGTAAATGAAGTAATTTTCGCCAGGCTTTAAATTCATTTACAGCTCTCCATTTTCACTTCTTATTAATTTCACAATGTTACTTAATTAAAGTACAATTTAGTTTGAAATTCAAATTGATCGGCAGTCCACTTAGCTGGACAGTTGCTTTGCATAATTCATTTCTATTGCATTTCAATTGCTCAATTATGTATACGCCATGCCGGTCTGCAGTTTATTCATAATTTTCGCATTAAAAGTGATGAGGAAAACTGAAGAACAAAAGAAACGGAGCAATAATTTATGTACAAATAAAATACATTACCTGCGACAGGCGTTTCACTTTCATTTCAATTGACATCGCGCAAAACGAAGTCACTTAAATCATCAACAACAACATTTAATTTAATTAAATTGCATATGAGGTGTACAGTGCTTTTCAAAAATATAAATCAAATTAAGCGAATACGATTTACCAATATGCCTTCCTGATTCAATAACTTAAAAATAATAATTTTAATAATACTCAGCGAAAATACACGAGAAATTTAAAGGCACTTCACCCATGAAACGCACTTTTGCACCTGACAGCCTACAAATTGATATCAAATGGTAACGTCCGTCCTGGCTTGCTGGGAAAAATTAATAAATAAGTCACAGCAATTGGCCAAATAATTGATATATGCACGCGCACAAATATTAACACAAACCGCCACATACATTATTCGCAAATACATATTTAAATAAATAATTGGGCTGGATTTATAGTCTGGTTTTTTACGCCACTTATGTACCATCCACTTTCTAAATATAATTGGCAAAATGTGTAATTTTAATGGCCAACTGCTGTATGAATATTTTTGCGGTTTGTTTAATTATATTTGCATTTCAGCGACAAATTTTCCCCGTCAGCCTCGCAATGTCAAACAATATGTGTGTGGCGGTATGGCAAGCACAAAACACAGTTAATCTGAATTACTGCGGAAATAGCTCCATGCTGGCCCCTAAAAACTCAGCCTGTTTAAACATTGTTTATGGCCTAAAAGCTTAATTTGTAAATTTTATGGTTTTGCTATTAGACAAATATAATGTGCGGAAAACAGATGGCAGAATATTATTTAATTTGGATTTTATTAATGCAAACAAAATAAAACACATATTTAAATCTTCTTTCAACAATCATAAAATATATTTTTGGCAATTTTCCGGCAGAGCCTTTAAAATTGTATGAACATTTTTCAAGGGCTTCTCATTCAAGTTGTATCCTTTAATGCGAAAGTAAAGCTTTTTCCTTTGGTGTTTCCATTTCCCTAGTGACAGACCGAAAATGAATTCCAATGAATCAAAAATCTGCATCAATGTCATAATCAGCCATACATTTCGGCATTCGTATTTGTTCTTTTACTTTTTACTCAACCTGGATGGTGGTAAAACCTTTACAAATGGTTTCTCCAAGGACCTTTCTCGGGCATCTCTTGCCTTTGAGTCCGTCGACAAATGATGCATGTTAATGCATCGAGACTGTTCCTGGGCCCACCAACTCGGCAGCTGGAAATTGATGCATGCCACTCAGTTGGCTGGCGGGGCGAGTGACATTGATACGCCTAATGAAGTGATGCATGCAGGGTCGTACTCGCTTTTGGGATCCTGCCAATCCGGCAATAATGGAACACAGAAGTCGGCGGAGTCAAATCTCAATCTAAGGCCGGCCAGATCCTTTGTGTTCGCTGCCCTGAAGCCCCGCCAAATCCTTGCCAAATTCCAGTAAGCCAAACAGCCGAGTGGGCCTCACACGGCACTAAAGCGAAATAGTAGGCGGAATAAAAATGAGATACAATTATTTGGAAATACAAATTGAATGGCTTGCTTAATTTATGGAACTAAATAAATATTTATTTATAAATATATGATTATTTTACAGTTTTGTTAAACTATAATGCTTTCTTTGGAGTCGCAGATTATAATATTATTCCGGTTGCATTTTTCTTCCAGTGCAGCAGTGGTCGGGGACAAGGATAATGAAATTGACCGCAACATTATTCGCTCGAATGTTGCAAGTGGCAGGTGGCAGAGGAAGGGGTTGATTTTAGCAGGTGTAAGGGTAAGCTTATTGTGGGCTTTGCCCCTATATGTGGGATTGTGTGGTAAAGGGTGCTAGTGGCAGGAGGACTTTGAGGCACGTAGAGGGAGGAAGGAGGGGTCGTGTGCGTGTCGCCTGACAGAGTTAACATTTTAATTGTCATGAAATATTCATTTTGGGGGTGTAGTCGGATGGTCGCCTTACATGGAAATAGTTTTTGCATGCAATGTCAACCCTTGCTTAAAGAAAAATGGGTGGATTTATAACTTTTTCGTAAAAATAGGTGCAGAATTTTGTTGTATTTAATTGTGTACCAAATTCGGGGGAAATGAAGGTGTACCATAAAGAAAAATTTAATATTAAATGCTAATTTAAATCGATTAAAACATTAACTCTATCTATCTGTTATTGAATGATTATTTTATTTTTCTGCATGACTTTAAGTAACAAATTTTAAATTTACGAATAAATAAATAATATATCATATTAAATTCAATAAAGAACATATATATATTTTCAAATCTATAAGTAATTTCATTTAATTATAATATTAACACCTGTTAATTGCATATAATTATTTAAGCTTAAGATGTCAGCAACAAAAGCAGAAAAATAAAACCCCTGAAACTCTGAAATCTCCCTCCGCTGACAACCATTATTCCCTATTAACTATTTAAGGCGTGACAATAAAGGGGAGTTCAGCATGTCCATGGCTTAGAATAGCCGAATGGCCGAGGAGTCTTTAAAGTGACTTTGGGTCGCCATTTAAAACTTAGGACAGGCATTATCCCCTCCCCTGCTCCACATCCATTGCCATTGCTGTTATTGCTGTTTATGTGGGGGCGTCTGCTTTGTTTGTCAAGCGATTAAGTTGTAATTATGCGATGCTACGTGTCCAAGGACTTGGAATGAGTTTCGGTTTTTTGGTTTTCTTTGCTCCCTCCCTGTCTCTTATTTGTTGTTGGGTTCGGGTTCTCCAAGGAATCCAAGCCGGACGGAATTGGGACTGGGGATTATGGTTAGCGGTGTCTAATGAGTTGACATTAATGGGCGTGGCATTGGCATTTATCCCAGGTGAACAGGGACAAAGTCAAATGCAATGAGCCAGAGGTGAGAAGAATTGAAAGTTGTCCCGAAGCGGAAAAGTGGGGAACAGACAAAGGAGGCTTGTTAAATGCCAATTAGACTGGATGAATGGAACGAGAAAAAAAAAGAGAAAAATGCCTCTGAAAAAGTGTCGACATCCATAAGTCTAAAAACGGAGAGCAGGAATAAAAAATGGGTGTAAAAATAGACAAGCGAAGGATGAGATTGAAAAGTCGGAAAACTGGCGAAAGGAATGAAGAAAAAACTACGCCAACACGCAACTGTAAAAAAGGCTGTAAGGCTTGGAAGTTACGCAAAAAAATGCAGTGAAATATAAACTTACTCATGACCCTTAAAAATATACAACATGGCTCTATAAAAACCAAGTAAAACTACACAAAAAATCGCAAGAAAATGAACAAAACCAGAACTGGGAAAACACGAGCATATGTAAATGGAAATGGAGATGTAAAGTTCCTAAACGAGCCCTCAATTAAAAGTGCGAGTCCAAAAGCACGATGAAATGTTAATGATCCTGGACTAGAAAGCGAGAAAAAGTCGAAATGAAAACGAGCCTGAAAATCATTTCAAGGTAAATGGAAGAAAACAAGAAAATTACAGAGAAACTCTGACTAATTGCTGCCATTGCAAATTCATAGCACACTTTTCGGGGCTCAATTAGGGATTAAATCGAATTATTTAAAAACGTTTTCCGGCACGACAATAAAATGCTTTCAGTTCAAATATACAAAACTAAGCTAAATTCCCATTAAAGTGTAAATATTTAAAAAGACAATCCGATTATAAATTATCCAAATAATTCCCATTTAAACCGACAAAATGTAGACTAAATAAATACGACTGTTTGCGCCTAAATCAAATCAACATTTCTCCCCCACCTTGGATGAGCTGTTAAATAAATAATCAACTGGCTAATTAACATATGGAAAATGTACCTGCTAATAACCAGGTGGCGATGACAATATCGGGGAGCTGGCCCTGCTTTAAATATTAGCAAACAATTTGCACAATTAAATACGAAAAGTAAATATGAATTCAGCCTAATCTCGGCGCATTAGGGACATTTTGTTTGGATTATTAGGAACGCGCCGGCGTCACGTATGCCATATTAAGATATCGCATATATATATTTTTAATGTGCTAATTTTTCATCCATATTTTCCCCGCTCGCGTAATCTAGCAGAGCGTGAAACACACGTTGCATGCCCCACGTGCTGCTGGTGGCATCTTCCTGCTGGCACTGCTCCTTCAGCCGGATATCCTTTTGTTGTTGTGCGCCTTCGACTTTTATCGCTGCTAATAGGCCACGTCACCTGCGAGAGCGGAAAGCAAAGATGAGGCCAAAAAGCGAGCAAAACGAATCGCAGGAAAGACAAAAAAAAACAGAAAACAAATAAAAGGCCAAGTGCAGCCTTGAGGCCTCAAACTCAACAGCAGCCACAATTCACTCAGCCCAAAAAGCAGATAACAGGAACAATAACAGCCGCCAAAACAAAGTCAGACTCCAAAGTACGGTGAGGATTCGGTAGCAAATATTTTTGCTCATATAATATTCGATTTTTATATTTATAAAAAAATAATTGCTCGGCTTAAATCGAAAAAGAAAAGAAATCTTAGACCCCAAAAGATTTAATAAATCCAAAATTTAAAATAAGTGACGTTTTAACTGAATAATTACCCTAATTTAATGATAATATAATCTTTTAAGTAGTAAGTTTCAAACTTAACTACATAATAATTATAAATATTGAGCTTAAAATATTAATATTTTAATCCATAATATTAAATGTGTATTATGTATATATTTTTATTTTAATTATTTTAAAAATTCATTTTTAAATCCTTACCGTATATAATTTACTAAATTTTGAGTAATCACTGTCACAAAAATTCCTGGCATGAAAACTACAAGTTATGAGTGGCATATTTGAAAACTTCTGTTGCAAGAAAGAGTAAAAGAGGAAGTATGTAAGGTAGTAAGTTTAAGCTCATGGAAGAACGCATTCGCATAACTTGCAGATTCTCGCAACTTGCGGAATTTTCGAAGCCATACTCGAACGTGAATGGGAACTCGGAAGTATTTCAGGTATTTCAGGGACTCGGCTTAAGGCTCAACTATTTAAAGCTGCAGATTCGCTCGTATGTTGGCCTCACATAATTAGCTGCGCTTAAAGTTTGGCTCGTCGCTCCTTTTTTTCCTCCGTTTTTTAGTGGGTGCTCTTTTCTCGAAAGGATGTTCGGCATGTAGGTCAGGGGGGCAGTTACGGTTTGGTTTCTGTTCTCTGCTTTTTGTTTATTTTCAGTTGCTTTTTAGGTTGGGTGCGTGGTCTCTGCTAACATTGCAGTCTGCAGATGCTGTCAACGCAAGCCGGCTTTTAGCAGAAGCTGTTACTTTTGCCGTGATGTTGGATGTTTGCAGTGTGATGTTGGAGGAATGTTAGGAAACTGCAGTCGAACTTCGAACTCAAATTTTAACTTTACTGAATGGAAACAAATTCACAAACTAATGTACTTAACCGCAAGAAAAAAAATTGACCTGGTTAAGCTTAATTTGATACATTATTTAAATAATTTATTACATAAAAATATGATTTTAAAACAAATAAATATAGGCAACGCATCTTTTATCTTTACACTACATTGCCTTACGTAGAATAAAAACTTTATTGAACGGAAACAAATATACAAAAAAATTAATGTATTTAACTCTAAGAAAAAATTATATTTAGTTTAATTTAATTAAATACATTATATTATATTTATTTAATACATGGTTTTTATGGTTTTTTCGATGTTTCTTGGCGTAGCACAGCTTTCTCATAAAACTAGCCTGATTTCAGGAAATTATTCTATAGAATAATTTTAAATATAAAATCAACATTTAAAAAAAAACCCACAAATTAAATTAAAAATTGATGCATTATTTATTATTACCTTAACTTCTTACTGTTCGCTTGTATTATTTCCATCACATAATAACTGCTTGATTAATACCCTTTTCCATTTGATGTTCACCATTACTTTTTGTACTTTTGCATATTTTCCGAGTGGTTGCTTCCTCCTGCAAAATTATTTCACTTTGCTAATTTTGTGAGTTAATTGAAAGCCAATATAAACGGCCCTGCATGTCTGGCCAACAACTCAAGCAAGGCGATCAACTCGGGGGTTGAATGCACCACCGAAAATATTTTAATGTATTTTAACCAGCCATATTAGCAACCATTTTAGCGGTGGCATGCAACACATGCAAGTTAGCAGCGCGTTAACAGTGGGCTGTAGCAGAGCAGAGCCGAAGTAGCTCTGCCGCGACGCGACGCGTCGCTGCTTTCGCTTCGGGCGACGTCGCTGTTAGCCGCTAACGGTGGCCAAAACCCGACTTGCGGACTTTCGGTTCTTGGCTTTCAGTCACCTGTTAAGACTCGAACGATTCGGACGGTTTTTCCGGAAAAAAGAGAGAGAAAGAGACGCAGAGTGGAAGAGGGAGAGAGAGAGAGCACTCGCTCGCCGCGTACGTGTGTGTGCATGCCTGTGCGTGTTAATTTTTGCATGCTTTTCCTTATCACGTTGCACTTGCAAATGCATTGAGTCTGTTCTAAGCCTGTTTTAAGAACCAGTTTTTATTTTGGTTTTCGGCTTTGGTTTTTGTTAAGAACAGCTAACAGAGCTAACAGAGAGTACCGAACAACGGTTTCTCCTCTAGCTAGAAATTTTAAACGCGCGCCGTGACGTCGCCGCTGTGAATTCGACGAGACTCTATCAATAGAAGTTTTTCATTTGATTTACCGTTAGGCGGCGGGTCTAACTTGTTGTCTTTGTCTTTTGCTGCTGGTTGTTCTATCGACGGCCGTTGTTGTTGTTATCGTTGCTGTAGTTGTTGCTTTTCTCGAGTGGGCAGCGCCAGCGGAGCGTGCATCTGTGTTTAGAAAGCAGCCACCAGAATCCACCGGTCTCTCCAACTTGGGCTCTTGTTGAAAAATCAAGAAAAAAAAAGTCAAGAAATAAATCAAGAAAAAAGACCAAGACACAAACCAGAAATAGCAGAGGCTTAGCTTAATTAAATTTAAAGCACACTTAACTCGACAAACGCAGGCAAGACTCCGCAGACTGACCGACTTCGAGGAGCAAATAAAATAAAACCGTTAATTGATTTGTTTATTTGTCGCTTAAACTGTTGCGGAAAATTGTACAAATACTTCTGACGGAAATGTAAATACTTACTTTCTTTTTGTTTGCTTACAATTATCTGGCACAATAATTTTTAATTCCTTGTAATGGAATATAAATCATTTACATACTCCCAGTACTTTTCATCTTATGAAAACAATAGCATTTTTTAAACAAACAACTTGGCTTTAAAGAACGAAATGGTTTGATTTTAGAAATATTAAATTATGTGACAAATTGATCTTTGAATTGAAAAAAAAATATATAAAACAGAAGTTAACAAAAAGATGACTTACCAGTATGCTCTTTTGGTTTAATCACTGTGCTATTAATGGTTTAAAGAACTTTAATTCAATTTCAATAATTGCTTTTAAAATTTTAATTTCAATAATTGCCCTACATTAAGTGTATTAAAAATAATCCCATTAAAAAACCAAACCCAAATACCGATTAAAGAATTCCCTTTGAAAGGCCGCGCATAAAACATTGAGTTGGAAAAAAAAGGGCCCAAACAAAAGCGGAAATTACAAAGATTTTCGAATGCAATCATAATTATTACTCGTGGCATTCCAGCTGAGTTTTCATTCGTTGGTGGTTCTTTGGGAAAACCACACGAAAACATTCCGGTGGCAAACAGGTTGCCATAAACCCGAACACCAAAGCCAGCAGCAGCAGCGGCAGCAAAGGAAAAATCAAACACGTGCACGGAACGGAAAGGTTAACGAGAAAAACAACAACAACAACAACAATAACGAGAGCAGGCGGAGCAGGAGGAGGGAAAACCAACAGTGAAAATAAAAACAACAAACATCAGCAGTAACAGCATTACACTCCTTTTTTTTCATCAAACACAGAAGAATAAACCAAATTTTAAAACCGCGCGCTAACTGAACACCGAAAAAAAACGCATATAAAACGGGCAGAAAAAATAAAAACGGATATAAAGGAATTTCAAGCGTTTGGCATTTTGTCAACCAGTAAAGGGCCAAGCGATAAACAAAAAGCGAAAAAAGGAAGAAAAAAATAACGAAAAAATAAAGGGAGAGGCGCACAAGTGGCTGCAACAAAAGGGCTCCCGAATCCGCGACCTCTGACCCCCGAAAAGGAAAAATCTACCTTTGGCCGGAAAACACTTGTTCCAGCGCACGCGAGGGAGGACGGGAGAGACGGCGAAGCCAGCCAGCCAGCCAGCCAGGCTAGTGACGAAAAACAACAGCAACAGCAACAAAACAAACAGGTGAGAAGGAGACTTGCATGAATGAATGAATGCGACAGTGAGGGCATGGGAAATTGAGGGAGGGATGGGATGGTATGGTGTGTGTGTGTGTGTGTGTGTCGGAGTGAATGAATGAAAGCCAGAACTGCTGAGAACTGTGCGTTGAAGTACAGTGAACACGTGAAAATTAGCTTAAAGTTATGTGTAATTTTTGTTATGAAAAAATAATTATTTCAAGTTTTTTTATACACCTAGAAATACAGGTGAAAATCTGTTTCCAACGGTAATTTATCAAGCGAGAAGAAATATTTGATACTACTTAGCTTACCTCCGAATTCGTACTTGGGAATTTCAAGTGCACTCTTTGCAAAGGCTTGTATTACCGTTAATGTTAATAGGCCAGACTGGTTATTTTTTCCCCTCTCTTATGATTTAGTGGCCTTCAAACTTAACATCATTATTTAAACACATTAATCCAAACATAATACTTTTAAAGAGGCCCCACTGTATTTTTACTTCTGGGTGCGATGGAGTGATTGAAACTGATAAAGAATAATAAAAAAGGCTTTCCTCGTGCACGAGGATTTTCCCAAACAATTCTTTCACGCCGTGGTTGTTTTTTGTTCCATCCGACTTCCCCTCGAATGAGGGGACAGGGGGGAGAAAATGAAAAAGGGAAGCCTGCTCAATAAGCAATTAATATGCACAAGTGTCTGCCCGGCGAGTTTCCACCGAAATCTCCGAGTGGAAATGGGCGCTGGTTTCGTCTGCCGAGCACTGTGTGAAAAGTAGGAAAAGAAAAACAAAAACCGCGCCCAGCATGGCACATTGTTACGGGTTTCCACGCAGTGTTAAGAGCTTAATTTAATTTCAAAAAGGTTTTTCAACTTGATGAAAATTTGAGTCTGGGTTTTGTCAATGGAATTATAGAGTGGAAAATCTTGGCCCACCTCTGGATAAATGATACTTCTTATGTAAATGCAAGTAACTGGAAAGAAAAGTTTACTTTAAATAAAATAAGCGAGGAACACATATAATTATTGGCATTAAGTAGAGTATTTATTGATTTCAAAAAGCTCTTTCTAGAACTGAATGTAGAAACCTGTATTAAAATGGTTATAAAATCTATTATTACTTTGACTACATTTTAATGAAATTAAAAAACCTTTTTCTCCCAATTAAAGCGAAAAGCTTTCCACGAATCGAAATGATACATGTGCTAGCATCACCATTAATTTGAACACAAATCAAGTTCTATTATCTCAATTGAAATTTTCCTTTGAGTAACTCGAGACCAAATTTGATTCTGGCTTCGCCGGTGTCTTCCATTTTCTGCTTTTATTTATCCATTTCTGCATTTCACCCCAGTCACGACTGCAACTTTAATCTATATCAATTTATATTTGCTTTTGTAGGTACTAAGAAAATTCCCCCTGAAACTGCTCAGAACTATTATTAAGAGCAGGTGCTTAGACTTTGGATTTTTTCAAGGGTTTAGGTTCATTAGATGTGTTTTAAAATAAATAATATGACATTATTTAAAATACAAAAATTTATTATTATATTTAGAATTTGCTTCTCAAACTACATACTTAGAATAGAAATACTTTAATTTAACCCTCTTCGCTGAGCCCCTGATTTTGGTGGAAATTCTTCTTCCCGCAAGTACCCAACAAAGTTAACCAGGAAAAGTTGCAAAAACCATCAGAATGGAATGCCAAAAATACGCAAAACAAAAAGGGAGACCGACGGCGAAAGAAAAACGAATTTGGAAAAAGAAAAACAATGCCACACAGAAGGGCGAAAATAATGCGCTCCGTATTGTTGTAGTCAACTCGATTCCGGCGAGACTCTTGTGAAATATCGCACTTTGCTCATAGAAATGGTTATCTATGTATGCTGGAAATAGAAATTCAAGAAAAGTCCGAATAAACAAAAACACAAACAGTAACAAAACGTATGGCAAACAAAACGGAGAAAAACCAAAGCGCACCACACTCACTCAGACAAAAGTAATGTGAAACACAATAAAAGTGTCTAACTCTATGAAGAAATGAAAGTCAAATTGTGTGTGTGTGTGTGTGGATGGTTAGGGGGGCATAATGGTGAGAGGGTGACTCACATCCCAGACCCCTTTTACTGCCTCACTTCTCACAGCATCTTGGCCGGCTTCTTCATTAGCGGCAATTGAGATTCTTCTTCTCTTTCGTTGATCTTGATCGTGAACTCGAAAATATTTAGAAAATGTGTTAAAGCCATGGCCAAGAATTCGAGTGTAGTGGGGGGGAGGAGGGTCTCTAGAGGGGCTTTGTAGACTCGTGTCTGGGTTTTTGAGAAGAAAGCGTGCAAATTATGGTTTCTAGGAAACTGGGTGCCTGACTGACTGATGGAGACTGCCGCACCTGTCCGATCCATCAGAGATTCTGTAGGCACAGTGGTAAATATAGCAATTAAGGGGAGAATTAAATGTTGACTGCTTAAAAGAGTTTATTTTTATCACCTTGCCCCAAGCAATTTCCAACAATTCATCTTCTCAACCCTCTTCACTCCAAGCTGTTAAAAATCCATCTTTAGCTGTAAGTCAAACTGTTTCCCCTAGAGCTCGTTTACCATTTCCCTTGCTTTGGCCAAAAAAGCCGCAACCACTTCCCCTTATTCTCCGATTCCCTTGCAGATAATTGAATTATGATCGGGGAGTGTGTCACGGACAGAGAAGGGGGCACCTGACAGAGCTAATGAACACTAACTTAACTGAAGGGTAGTCGAGTGAGTCGAGTGAGTCGAGAAGACAGGGCCCATCCTCATCATCATGAGCAACACACTGAGGTGGTAATGATGATTATGCTGCCACTCAGAGGCTCAGAATGTAAAGTGCTGGAAAGAGAAAATAATAAAAATGAGTCGCGGCAATGAACTCGAACCAAGAAATGCAGACAAACAAACGAAAAAGAAGCGGTAGAGGCAGTCGAGGCAGTAGGAGATGAAGAAGAACCAGCAGCATGCATAACTAAAGAGCCTGCCACAAACACAGAAGGAGAAAGAGACGGGAACAAGGCGAATGAAAGAGACGGGGAGAGAGAGCATAGAGCAGAGCACGCAGCATGCGGCTCCAGTTGCAGTTGTCAGTGCATCATTATCCGGCGGAGATTTTTGTGTTGGCCTATTAGAAGAATGGCCAGTGGCAAAAAGTTTTCATCTCTGCAGCTGCAAAATAATGCTGGTATCCACTGAAACAAATATATAATATTATAATTCTAAATAAATTCTTAATAATATAGTTAAAGTTCAATCTAAGCTAAGACCAATATTCCTCTAAAGAAATCTTTACCAGCTTTGAATTATTCTGTGTTTCTAAGATAGGTATTTTTCTACTTATAATTCTCCAAGCCTATTAGACAGGTATATACTTTCAACTTTATACAGTTCGTTGGCAAATGTTGTATAAATAAACCTTAAATTAAATACAAATTATTTAATATACTTTTCTCCCTGTGCCCCTTCAAGATGCATCTGCGTCATCTGTTTTTGACTAAAATGCAGTTGGCAGGAGGGTGAAAAAAGCAGAGTAAACTATGTGTATATATATAAAGAGAGGTCATTCATCCAGAGTTTATCACATTATGCTGTGCCCAAGTCCCCGCCTTCTCTGCCCTGGCACTTTATTAACATATTTCTTTTTCCCTTTCTAACTACCTGCTTTTTTTTTTTTTGTTAGCTGCTCTTAGTGTTACTTGGAGTGTTGTTGTGTTCTGCCTACCAAGTGTGGTCATGGTCTTAGCTGTTGTTGATTTTTGTGTTCTTCTACTTTTTGTTGCCAGTTCTTTAAATATTTGTTGCTGCCTGGGTTTATGAGCCCTTATCTAGTGACTTTCTTTCAGATTTTCGGATAGAATTTCAAAAATCTAAGCAGAGTTAAGATAATAAAATTAAGTGGTTTCTGTTTTGCTTTGTAAAAACCATTCTTAATTGCTCGTCAACGTTTAGTAATTTTAATAAGTTAGTAACACTAGATTTTTGTGTTCAGATAGAATTCTCTTCTTTAATTTGAGGTCTGAGATATTAATTTCTACTTCCTTAGCCAAATTTTTAACGCGTCTAAAGTTTTTGATGGGTACTTCCTGCACTATTCCCTGCTGCTGAGCAGTCCCTGTCTCCCTATTTTTCTGCGGCTTTTTGTCAGCCCTCATTTCCTTTGGGTCGGAAAGTGTGGAAGGAGAGGTAGAAGCTGTCTGGAAAAGATCCCAACTTGGGTCCAGGGCTTCCCCTGACCAAAAACCATCTCACCATCGCTCCACACTTCTTTTAGGGCTGCTGGTGACGCTTGCTTTTGTGCCCGCCTATTTTTCCCTTCCGCTCCTTTTTTTTTTGGCCTACGGTTTTTGGCCAACAGGAAATGGCCGACATTAGACTGGGCTGGCACGTGTTTATGTTGCCTTGCTGTTATTTTATGCTCCACGCTGGGGCAGGAAATGCGACAGAAAAATGCATTTGCAGTTGCCATGGAATTTTCTCCATTCAGGAAAAACCGTTGGCAGTTTCACATCTGCTCCTCGTTGTCGGAATGTTTTCGGTTTATATTTTCGCCCAGCGTTTTTTTTAAGCGATCTGTGTTTTTGGCTCACTTTAGATTTTATTTCTATTTCGGTTTAATCCCAACGAGAAATAAACGGCGATTCCAACTTTATCTGCTGCATGTATAAACAGAGGCGGAGTGGAATTACGTTTTTATGCTTCACCTATAAAGCCAGAATAAACGACAAATTTGACATAATTTTTATTTTCCGAGCGGAATTGAAAATTTTCATGTGAACTATAAAAATGAACTAAACAGTCTTTTTATATTTTTTTAAAAAGCATGTGAAAACGAGATTTTGTTTTAGTGAGATGTTTTAGAACTTTTCCTTTAAGTTTTCTAAAGATTTAAGTAGGAATTCTTTATTATTCTTGAATTAAAAAGAGGAAGATTGATTACAAAGTTAACTATTATTTAATGACTGAGCTTTGCTTGATTACCAAATAAATAAATTTGCTTGCAGTTATTCTGCCAATTAGCGCAAAAATTATAAAAACATTTACACGGTTCAGGTATAACGAACTTATAATTAGATGCTGGGAATCATGTTAGAATTATTGCATAAATATCTGCCTAGGACCGTTTACATTTTATCCAACCGTTAGCACTCGACTAACGTCAGTTTTCGCTTTGGTTTTCCAGTTACTCGAAGCCCTTTTTAAGAATTACTCCTACTCCAGCGCTCATTAAAAAGAAAAGTCTTTCGCCGGGGGCTCCCTTGAAAGTCACTCTGCCCGGAAAAGTGCAGCTGCAGCAAACCAAGCGTCCATTTATGCATTTATCCAACTCTCCATCTACACTGTGCTGCAAGGCATTGGCCGTCATCGAGCTGCGGCAAGAGAACCTAAACTCCGAAACTTGGTGGCTTTGTTATCTACTCTCTCTCGACTCCTCGGGGGTTTCCCCACCTCCGCTGTCATAGTTTATATTGCGGCTCATTTGCATTATTTTAATTCGTTTCATTTGGGAATTTTTTGGGTTTGGATAATCCCCTCCACAAGATGGAGAAGAAAACGGAGAAAAGAACTTTAAATTGCTGTTCTTTATCGATAAATCAGAATGAAAACGAAAATGTTGAAGTGAAAATGGTTACGGTTCTCGGGAAACAACCGTTATGCTAGCTGCCTACACTTAATTAATTTCCAAATAAAATGGAAATAGAGAAGCCACAAAAGTAGACAGAGCAATCCATATGGCAAAACTTTCAACTTACAATTCAATTTATTTTTCAGCAGAAAAACAAGAAAAACCAAAAGTAGAACAAGAAGAAAAAAAAATGTAAGAACAGCGACAAAGGCGGCGATAGAGCAAAGGTAAAAAGACAAATTGCAACTTTTTGAGGCACAAAAATCACAGTTAGCAGATAGTTTCAACCCCACACCACCCGAGCACTCTCAGGACACAAAGGCATAAGAAGAAACTTTGTCCTGCTGCCAGGACACTTGAAACAAATTGCAATTTGTGCCTTTGCCTACATAGCGAGGGGTTAAATGGCTTTCCCCGCTGGGCTTTGCGGGAGGATGTTCATTGGGGTCTAGTGTTGCCTATAAATTAAGTGCAGCAATTAATAATTAAAAAAGCGTGTTAATTAGAGAGAGCTACACACAGGGCAAAAGGACGAAAAAAGAACGAGCCAGCGAGCTGGCTGAAAGGCAGCACCGATGGAGTTAAAATGTTTCGGCTAATTGCGATTTCAATTAGGCGCATTAAGGAAATCCGCTTTTGTACTAATAATAATGGCATTTTAGAGTAGAGATTAACTTTATTTTGGTAATAGTAGTTAGGTAGATAAACTTAAAAACTAAATATGCAATAAGAAGGCTTTTAAACTATTTTATTTCAGTTAATTTCGCTTGTTTACTTATATTTAAGCACTCATACATAAAGGAAATTAGCACCTTCTCTAAGAAGCTTAAACATATAACTGTACTAAAGAATATTAAATGCTTGTGAATAATAAGTTCGTAAACTCAATGTTTAAGTCGTGTGAATAAATTGAGCATGTCAACATCAGCACAACTAACTGCTTCTGTTATGCTTACTTATCCGTGTTCATCGCCTTGTCTGCCCGCTTACACTCGCTCAACTATGTTTATCCACACCTCTAATGCTGGGCAGCATTATTCCGCATTGCTTGGCAACTTTTGGCCAGCACTGTGTCGTGTGTATTAACATTAAGGTGGCCAGCTTCAGCTTTGTCTCCCCCTTTTTGCGCGCCATTTGATCGCCAAAAACATTTTTCGCTGACAATTCGCTTGGCCAACTAACGGTGGCATCCCCGTTCTCATCTTTCATTCCATTGTGCGAGATTTTTCCTCCCCTGGCGGAGGATGAATGCACCGCCAGTCAGACTGCTGACTGCTTAATATTTCACCGGACTTCACCGGACTTTACCGAGACTTTTATTACATAACTCGGTTTGGATTGGCGAGAGGGCAGACAGAACACTCCGATATCTGGAATCCGGAATGCCCCTCACGTCCGTGGTCGTTGCCTAATTTCGTTATGCATCCAGAACCAGACACTGCCTGTATATACGCCCCTCCGATTCATAACCGATACGCATTGATTATTCACAATCAATCAGCGTATTGAATCCGGCCTAGCCCCGTTATGCTTCCATTTCCCGTTACGACTCCATATCCATTTCCATATCCCACATCCACATTTACTTGGAGACCACAATTAGTTGCCAGGCTGCCCACGAATTGTTCTTCTGCGATTCGCCGAATTGCAATTGGATTGGCTGTGCCAATTAGTTAATTAACGGCTAAGTGAAATAGGGGAGGGAAGTGATGAGAATTCCAAATAGGTTGGAGGGTTATGCTAATACAGTGACCGGAAAAACTAATGGAGAGAGTAAGTAAACTCAAGTATGGGGAATCTTAGGTATCTCATGGATATTAATCTGATTTATTTTTAGGGTAAACGGAAAAGTGTATTTAAAATATTAAATCAAGTTAGATTTGGCTATTGTCTCATTTTTTACTCAGTTAATTAAGTCTTCAGATATTAAAAATAATTAAACAAAACTTTATTTCATCCATACCACATAATATAATTACATTTATTATAAATAAATACAGAGCTAATCAAGTTAGAGCTATCAAGTTTTTGCGAATGTGCCAGAACGAAATCTAAGTCTTGTTCGACACCAAAATTCCACAAAGACCCGCCAGCTCCATTCAATATTCATAAATCGAACCGACGACATTTAAACGTGGTCCAGAACAAAGCCTAACAATCCAGCAAACCAACTCAATCGAACCGAACAATCGAACAATTCCCAACAAATCGACCCAAACCGATTCCGATTCACAACCTGGCAAGCATGCGAAAACAAAGGCTAAGCGGCTTTGGTTTAACTCTAACCTGAAGTGCAACTGCCGGTGAATTGTGCAACACTGCGTATGCGCAACAATTAAGTCAGCAATTCTCTCTCTGTGGCGGTTTAGTATTTAATTTATTTCCTGGCTCACCTTGCTACATAAAAAAAAAAACAGTCGAGCAAAAACATACCCATTTTAATGAAGTACAAATACCAAAAAGTTAACAAATAAAGCTCACTGTCTGCCAGCTGGAAATTCATTAGCCAGAGTCTCTGATTTAGACCAATTTAAATTAGTTGTGTAGAGTTGAGTTTGGCAAAAAACCAAAACAAAACTGTCGGGAAAAATTATGCGAATCCGAACTGACCCGAATGGCATAGTCGCTGAACGAACTAAAAATACCAGTGAAAAAACTTCAAAGCATAGTTTCTAATGAGGCAAATTAAGCAAACGTCAAACAATTAAAGCAAAAGCAACAAATGAGCGTGTAATTATTTTATAATTAAATTCCATTTAGCCAAGACTTATGTCCGCGACCACAGCAGTTGGCCTATGCCAGCAACGAATTTGTGTAAACTTTTCTGTGCATTTCGTCTGCAGCAGGTGCAACAGGTGTAAATTACGACGGTGGCGCAAAAAAACAAAATTAAAAAAAAGGGTGATCTTGTGGACAGCGGGGTGACAGCTGTAATCGCTGCAATCAACTCGAAACAACAACGTCGAAAACAACAGCAATTGCAAATCCGTTTCCGCCACTACAAATTAGTGAATTTTGTCAGCGGCAGTGGGTCAACAAAAAGGCTTTTGGCCAACTCGCCAGGCAAGGGTCAGTCAGCGACTGGAAAAAATTGAGAAAAATAACAATGAGCTGAAATAGAGGCAAAAGCAAGGCAAAGTTATTAAATGCAATTAATGAGAGGACGAGAAAGCGAAAGCAAGAGTTGTGCTAAAGAATGGAAGTAAGTTGGTTAGACTCTATTCTGGGACGAAGGGAAATAGTTCTGTTAAAGGAATATTACCTTCAAAAAATAAAAACCTTTAAGAGCTTGGTTTCAAGAAGACTTTCTTGGCGTAGATTTCCTTTTGAATCAATATATTGATATTTAAAAATTACTTTACTTTTTCTTTCATTAACTGCTGAAGGCATTGCATTGCTTTCTATAAAAAATCAATCATGCAGAGATTTTCTCACGATACTAAATGCTTTGGCAGGTTTATAAAGAGATCTTTATAGTCATGGTTCACAGAAAAATCGTGAATTCAGTTATCGTTTGTAAGGAAATGTCGAAAAATAGGTATTGAAAATTTACAAAAGAAATACCATTTCATAACGAATTTATGGAGTAAACTTCTCCCTTCAAATGGAGTTCAACAATTAGACAGCTCGCTGCATTCTGTTGTGTTTATTCTGAGTTGGCAAGACAAAGTTATAATTTGCAGTATTGTAGTCGCCGTCTGGTTGTGGTATTTTTTGTTGCAATCGAAGCTCTGGCTAAAAATTGGTGAAAGTCAGCCAAGTAATTTAGTCTCTTCGCAGCCGCCCCTTGCGGTCGCTCATGTGCGTGCAGCGATTTTATTTTTATTTTATTCGAATTTCTGTTCGGTTTTCTGCCTTGTGGGAGGTGCTGGCACTCGATTGAGCCTTCTAGAGTGGAGTGAACTAGTTTCCATTTAATGGCCAGAGCCCAAGAGGCACTGGAGGCACCAGCAAAGAGAGCATGAAATGTGCAACGAGTTGTGGCAGCCGCACAAAAAGATTTATTGAAGCCGTTGCTGCTGGTGCAGCTATTAACAAAATTACTTAACAAGCGGCCAAAAATAAAAAAAAAAACTATATAGTAGAGAACTACGTCCAAGGGAGGTGCAACAGCAGTAGCAGTAGCAGTAGCAGCAGCAGCAGCAGGAACTGCCTGAGTTATTGCCAGTCGGCTGAGTTTCGGTTTTGGCCAGGCCAGAAAGGCTGGAAGGCTAGAAGGGAGGCTGCAACCGCAGGAATAGAAACTGGGCGACTGGGAGCACCGACCTTGGAGCCGGCGATATATTCTATTTAATTGCATTCGCGGCTCAGACCAAAGAAGCCCACAGAATGAAAGGACACTAAGCCGTTGTCCTGTATTTTGGCGCTGGGATTCGGGCTACGGCTCCGGCTCGGGCTCAGGGGCGTGGCAATCTCCACATGTGGCATATAGTGTGTTGCAACTCCCAGCACAATGTGGAGAATGTTAAGCCCCGGATTACAACGGACATCAAAAGTGGGCGGTGCAGGGAGCTTTGATTTATGATTGCACAATAGAAAGATAGGGCAACATACATAGCAGGGGTATATATGTCTACAAGTGTATATTTAGTGTATTTAGTTAAGCCCCGTAGTGCCCTGTAGTAAGAAAATGAGTTTAGGGAATGAAGCGGATAAGGTTAACAGATTAGATTATTAAATAATCTAAAATTAAATAGATTTTCAAGTAAAAATTAAGACATTTCTACAAAGAACTATAGGTAGAAAATAGTAAGATACTTTATTATAATAATATAATAACTCTTGCAAATCTTGATCAAATTCCCAGCAGATCATCAAGCAAAATTCTAATTTACCATTGATTAGTTATTTTCTTGCCATCAAACCCTTTTTTCAGGCAGCCACGGAAATGTTATCGGAGCCTTGCCTTTTCTATGTTATAAATTTTCGCTAACGACGCCCCTGGCACTAAGGGGAGTTGTTTTGTTTCGTTTTTGTTATTTCCAATCCTCTTCCGCTGGACTATCGTCCAGTCACAGCTTTGGTTCCTGCAGAGAGCCCATCAGCAATTCCACAGCACAGCAGCAACATCGCAGCTACACAGGGAAAATGAGTTACAAAGATCAATATGTAATTAAGGGTTTTAAGTACAATTTAATTTGTATGCTTGCACAGAATTTCCCCCATTAAATATATACACAAAGGCCCCTGCTTGTGTTGGATAGATGATAGCTCATGGCCTTGCCTTACCAGATAGGGTAACATTTTCTTCAAGTGTACAGCAGCAAGGGGAGCAGAACCAATTGCGGTTGCCGCTTGGCAATCGGCAAAAGTTGACGACCGCAGCGCAGCAATTGAAAGGCTATAAAAACAGAAACAAAATCAAGGGGAAGGACACTGGCAGGCGATGCAATTTGTTATTTTGAATTTTGCAATTTTCGACTCCAAACTATTTTTGTGTGTGCTTTGAAAGCAATCGGAAACAGGCACAAAGCGCTGAATGAATCGGAGGGGAGTCCCATCCAGATATCTCTGTCTGTCAGTTATTTAATTAAATGTTCCGCGCATTTTTGAGAAAGGCGATTCCACTGCTGCCGGTCTGTGGCATAAGGGCGTGGCAGGGCACGGTCAACTGCCCTATTATTAGGCACATTACCCATCGGGAATTGGCAATGCTTATTGGTTCCATGGAAGTGCATAAATCATGCATTTCCCAAAACTATTTTTAGAGCCCATCATCATATTTCCTTTTGCTCCTCGTGCCACATTCCCACTCACCTTTCGGTGTTGCCCTTTTCCTTGGCATGGCTTCAAGGACGACGAAGCGATGGGAAAAAATTCAAAAATTTCCAAGTCAAGGGCTAAATAAACTTTGTCGCCACGGCAAAAGAGCAAAAGTGTTTGACAATCGGGCACTGAGAGAAAAAGAACTCAAGCTAGGGAAATAAAAATATTTAAAATTGTTATAAAAGTGATTTTAAGAATTTATTATTGAATTTAGTTTTTATTTTAATGGCAATTATGGACACCCAAGTAGTAATGAATATGTTTATGCTTACAGTTACTATTTTTTTAGTTTTTCCCCTTTATTTTTTTCCATTTTTCGTTTATTTTCCATAAATACATTTCGTCTGGGGATCAAACTTTTCAAGTTCCACTTATAGCTGCCATATTTTTTGATTTTTATTCCCTGTGCAAAGCAGCTCAGTCAATATCCCCATTCCGGTTCCGCCGCCCACTTGAAACATCTATCGCTTTCCCCGCTCGCTACATATAGATGTCTATCAATTTGAGCTGCTATCCTTGCGCATATCCTTTAGCCATAGCTCACTGTCGGCAGCCTGTCTGCCCCGCTTTTGGTCCTCCTCGCTTCCCCTTTGAGTTTTCCTCCCCCCTGCTTACTGTGCAGGAAATTTATTGAATTTAATATGCATATTGCAGGAAAAATTTATGCATTTTTTGCCATATGCCGGTAGCTTTTTCTCCCTCAATCCTGGGCACTCGTACCCTTTATTGTCATTAAGTGTTATGCAACGTCAAATTGTTTTTATTGTTCTTGCTGTTCCATGCCCGAGATGGAAATTTCAATTTGGATTTTTGAAGGCAGCATATTCAAGTTAAAATTGCTTGAAGCTTTTCTTATTTACGTTTTTTGGAGACCCTTTTAGAATGGGATTTTTTCTTTTTCCTACTGCTGGAATTTTAAAATCACACTTGAGCTGCTTTATTATTTAAAGTAATTAATTTAAAATGAAAGTGAAATTAATCCAAGTCTGACTAGTAAATGGATCTGATCAATTATTTTTCTCCTGAATCTATTTTTCTCTTTAAACTAATTTTCCTTTCATTTCTCTCTTTCTAGGTAATTACCAAAGCTGCAAAACTATACCCACACTCTCAGGTAAACCCCCTAAACAAATCCATTAAATTTGAACTAAAATTTAGACACAATCTCCCAATGACCCAAGCTTTGACCCAGTGCGATCCCCGCAGAGATTTCAACTAATTACGTGTGTTTTGGCTATATGTATATATGCTTGTGTGTTGGACACTTTTACGAACTTCTCTCAAATGACCCATTAAGTCGGGCCATTAACTTCCAGCCCAATGACCCCGCTAAGACAACGAAAAATAGGATGAAAATATAAAAACATGGCAAAAGCCAGAGCAAGAGAGAAACCGAATTGAAATTAGAAATATTCGAGCAAGACACAAATGAAACACTAAAATTGCGCATAAAACAAAATAAATAACCAATTAAGGCGGCGACTGGCGGGAAAACTCCCTCAGAAAATTCAGTGCGCGCTTTTCATTAATTAGCCATAATGGCCGAGCCCTCAGCGGGTGGTGGCCTTAACGGCGGGGGCGGAAGTGTCCATTGGCTATTGGCATATCAGAAACACATGTCGCTTGTCATGTGTGCCAAATGTGGCATGCAACATTTAACTGCAAAACAGCAGCAAAAACAATAACAAAAACAACAATTGCGACGACAACAACAACCAGAGCTGCGTCAACGGCAACTGGCAGCAAAACAGAGCCATAAACGCGGCTAATTGCCAGAGGAATGCCGCCAGAAGGTCAGGTCATGTCACTGCCGAATGGCACTTGGGGGATTCTGACTCCAGCACTGGCTGCTGAAATACACTCGAAAAGCGTCTGTAAAATATATAATTTGCTAGTAAAAGAGTATATATAAAAAATAGATTTTTTACTCTCCTTATAAATGTTTCTTTCATATTTCTTGAAAATTATAATTACAATTTAAAAGTTTATCTTAGATCTTATTCTCATTGATTATATTTACTTTGGTAGATTCATAGACTTAATAAAAAGTTGTATAATAACATCTTTTAATTTTTATAGTACTTGCAGAACTTTTTAAGATTCTTTCAACTTTAAAACGCTCTCGAAATATTCTTCTCTTACGCATTTGATCTGATTTTAAATAGATATTTCCCTTTTTGGCCAACTCACTTTGATCAAACTGAACCCCCCATAAATTGCCCTATAAAATCCATTCGAAATGCTTTCGATTTTCCCCCCAATTTTCGTTTCGCTTCGTTCCATATCTTTTGTTAAGTGTAAAGGGGCTGCTGCGGCATGCGGCACATAAGTAATACAGTATATGGTATATGGTATGTGACACGGATTGGCAGCTTCGACTGGCGGATGGCGCGTAAATTGGTGAAGAGCCCAGATTAACCGTTAATGGCCAAGAGTGTTGGATGTTTGGCTGTTTGGATGTTGGATGCCACCGATGTTGCTGCTGGCATTGCCACGCTTTTTGATTTTCGGCATTTAGTTACGCTTCCCAGCAACGATTTCAACTTGTTTGCTGGTCAGAGAGCTGCTGGCTCGCAACTCGATTGACTCGTTTTTTTTCGGGTTTACTTCTCACCGTCTTGCTGGCCAAGACATAATAATGATGTTTGATGATGCGGTAACTGAGATGGGGCGCTGTGGACTCCGATTCCGATTCCGATTCCGTGCCGCCGTTCGCTCCATTGGCAATTTGCCGATGTTTATATGCCTATTTGAGGCCGTTTTTCGACTTGGCTTCATTCTTCGATTCCAATTTCAATTGAGTTCGATGCCGTACAGTTGGCTCCAGGAAATGCGAGTCGAATAAATAAAATCATAGGCTTACAAAGTGGTCTGGGGAAGTTGCATTTAGTTCGACGTTCAATCTGGGGCACTAGGACCCGAGAGGCAAACATTTTCTGGAGTCGGAGGCGAAATGCGCTAGCGGAATGCAATTTATTTTTCACTCATTAATGAGCAATTGATGATAGGCTTCAGAATAGAGATTTATATAAGCAATTTTTTTACTCAATAAATATTAAAATAAACCTTACATATAACTAAATCAATATAAATAGTTTTTAATTTACTTGTTAGCCATTAAAACTCATTTACATCATTTAGATGATAATCAACACCATAATAAAAAGGGTTTCCAAAAACTGTGACAGGAGTTACAACATACTCGTGAATAAATAACAAAGCAACTAAAAAAATCATTCCCAAAACGAAGTCATGCGTATTAAATACCAGGGAAAACGAAGAAATAAACCAAAATCCAATGCAAGGGGAACAGTGAAAAACTAAATCGACGAACACGAACCAAATTGCAGGCAATCAGTTGGAAATACAAAAGCGAAACACCAACAAAATATCACAAAAATCCAAACAAGAGTGTGTGTGCAGTCGCAGTCACGATTAAATGTTTATGTGTATGCATGTGTTCGACTATAACTAAGCGTAAACGGTTTCAGTTAGTGATTCATGCCACTAAATACAGCTATATTAGAGCCGGCGCATTTATCGCCATCGATATCTTTCACTCGCCGAATGGTAACAACGCAAAAAAAAAAAAAAATGTGCCACTTGTGTAATTATTCCATTTGACATGTGAGAGCTTTCGAGCATCAGGGAGTGCTGAGTAATGGAGGGGGACACTCTTTGATTTACGGCGATCGGCGAACGAACGAAATCAGTGCAACTAACAGTGCAACCTGTTTGAGCCGCGGAAAACAAGTCCCCAACTGCAGCAGCAGCAGCCTGAAAATTGGCCCGCAAATAGCCAGAGAATTCCTCCTTTGACTCGCTTTTTTTCCAGCACCTACACTGGAATTGAAAAATACTTAAATTTATTACTTCAATAGGTGGAAAAACTTTCCTTAAAATATCACTTTGTTGCTAAGAATTAAAGTAAGCTAAAAGTATAAAGTTTTAAAGGAATTAAAATATTTATTCCATAATTTTAATCAAAAATACGTCGGCTTTAATTTTTGATCTTACAATTAATTTCTAATAAAATCAAAAATTAATATAATAAGTCCCAAAAATATAATCCTAAAGAACTAAGAACTAACTTATTTTAATAGAAGCAAGCTATAAATTTTCTGATATTTTCTCTCAATGTCATCTTCCTGAACCTCCACAGCAGCCGACAGCGAACGGGACACTTAACGTTTTGGCCATTGACAACGATTAAAAACGAGTTTCCCCTTCGGGAGTGGAGCTGTGGGGGGCAGCTGAGGAGCCGAGCAGAGGAACCGGGACCAGGGCACTTGTCCACCCGGGCTCACTCACTTGTTTGCCCGACCGTTCTCTGCCGCTGTCGACTGCACTGCTGACCCACATACAAAAGACATTCAATCGAACTGTTTTCTTTCTCCCTCTACCTCTACCTCCACCTCTCGGTCTGCGTCGCCTTCTTTTGATGGCCTTGAGTGGCCCCGAGTATTATGATTTTGATGGAGAGCCGGCTCAAGTGGGTCCAAGGAGCCATTCGAGGGGCAGCTAAGGCACTAAAATTGATAACTTTATCGGCCACGGAATTTTAAAGTTGCTTGGGAAAAATGTCTTATGGAATGTTAGCACCATCAGTCTGTAACAAATTTTGTTTATATAAGTATTTCGAGTTTTTTCCAATTTAGCAATATAATTATTTATTGATCTAAATTGATTATTGATCGAAATTACCCGTTCCGCAATATTTTTGTTGATTTAAGGTACTAAAAAAATCAATTTTTTAAGCGTTCGTATGTTTGCACAAGTTTCCAATTAACAATTCACGAAAATATGTTGTAAAATTATTTCCCATAAATTTTATTATATTTAAAAGCTTAAAGCTAGTTAATCCAGCTTATAGTCCTTTAAATTTTAAACTAGTCAAACAGCATTCTTTAAGAGTATTGTATAAATTATTTAGATTTTACGAGTATTACTTAATTGGCAATCAAATATTTTTTAAATTATTTCCAATAGCTTTTGGGACAATTAAAAAATCTGAACTCTGTGTCTGCACTCGGACTATAAAGCTGACTATCATTGACTGACTTTAACTAATTTAAATTTATGATCTGGAATCTGGAAAATAGCTCTAACTGTCAGTCTAAAATAACTAGCCGTAAATTAAACTGTGCTGTAAAGCGCCTAAATTATGGTGGTTTTATTAAAGCAGTATTTGGGTTTCCAATTCCATTATTTGTACGTCTTAGTGAGATTTAATTTACTTATGAAGAGAGGCAATTTATTTGATTTCTGATATTATTATTATTTTATTAAAAACCTTAGTTAAAGGACGTAGAATATTTCGGATTCGATATGCCCCCAGCCATTTAATCCTTGCTCCTCCTCGTTATAAATACACATTGAACTGTGCTGAAGAGCTTGTGAAGGAGACAGGAATAGTCGGTGGAGCGGCCAGCGAGTTTTGTCGTCATCAAACCGCGCAAGTGTATGTGTGTGTGTGTGTGTGTTTGTGCTTGTTTGAGTGTGTCTGCGATGATTTACCGTTGTGGCCTCCTATACACACATGGCCATTCCGCCGCTGAAACAGAGCCAAAATGTGAGGAGTGGATGCGGAAGGGGGAGGCTGGGATATATAGCCATGGCTATTGCTATCCTCCTCATCCTGATTCTGATTCCGATTGCGATTCCGCTGACTGTGCTGACTCTGCTGGCGCTGCTGCTCTTGTTGTAGTTACTGTGTGCCCATTTGAACGTTGGCTACACATAGTTGCCTTGTTAGCCAGTTGCAGAGGCTACGGCGGCACTCTCGGCTCTCGCTCAGGTGCAGAAATGAAGAGATCTGACCAAAAAACTGAAAAAAGAAAAACAGCGTAAAACCCCAAACTAGCAGCAAGAGCGAGTGCAGAAATGTTTCAATTTTCGAAAAAGAGTACAGAGATGTACATATGTACGGTTATGGCTTAACTAGGGGTCAATGCTTAGAACAAATTAAATGATAGTGATGAACTCCAACAGCAGCCTTTATTATTAAAGGGGGTTATCATTTTTGGGCACACTGATTTTGGGAAATTTATTTACTCAAAAAATTACAGTCATCAAATATTTCAGGTCTTAAATGAGGGATTCCTAATAGAAAATAAACAGTAGTTAAAAGCCAACACATTACACCTTTAAAATGGAAAAATGGTTCAAATTTTTGGGCACACTAATTTTGAGTAACTTGTTTACTCTGTTAAATTAATTTTGGATTCCAATCCTAAATGTAAAGTCTAAATTTAGGGTTTCCTTATAAATCTTATGATATTAAATAACTCTAATTTGCAATTGTGTCATAGCCATATAATTCATAAACACCTTATTAAAATTTCATTATTTTTTTTTACCAACCATTATTTACCATTATTTTCATGAAAAATAAACCCAGTCAAAACCCAATTGATTTCCTAACTAAATCTTAAAGTTCAATTAAAATTCCTGTATCGTAAATAGTTTCCTATTAAATCCTTGGCTTCTTATTGGCCTCTGGTCACGCTAACTACTCCCTAATCTCTGCTCAGCTTCACCTTTTGGCCCGTTATTCATATGAAAAATTTGCCGAGACCCCTTGAAATGATGATGTTGGACCTTTTGGTGCCTTTAAACGACCGCAGGGGGAGAGATGAAGGAGTCGCTCGGTCCTCTGCTACAAAAGAGCAAGTTAGCGAAATGAATAAAATGGGAACACGCACAAACAACGCACACCCACTCACACATGCCTGCTGGGCTGTGTTGTGTATTCTCATGTGTTTGCCACGCCCACACAATACACCGGAGGGCGTTAACAAAAGGTAACAGCCAAATGAAAAAAGTATGATGTGGCTGATGATGAAGCCCGCAAGTCATTGCAGGTGAGCCAGGTCGTGGTGCTAAAGGGGGATTCCGCAGGGGAACAGGGGAGTAGCCCTAGTTGCAACATAAGTATTAGCTTCATTTTTGCAGCATTTAACTTGGCGTTTCCCACTCCCTGCCCCGGTCCCTGTCGCCCCACTCGTTACCCTTTTGCCTTTGTAACTTTGTTTGCTGTTTTCTTCTTCTGCCGCTGCTACTGCAATTTTTCCCCCTTTTTTTCCTTTTTTTTTTTTGTGTGTGCGCTACCGAGCCTCAAATGAATTGAATGTGAAAAATTTAAATGCAAACAGCCGCAGTCGACGCAGCAAAAAGAAGAAGCCAGAGCACACTCTGCGAAATAATTGCATTCAATTAAAGAGCTCGACGAATTTCGATTTTTTTAATACGAAAGAGCTGCTATAGGTGAACTCGAATCTGTGGCCGAAATTGTTTCTTTGATACACTTTAATGAGGTTTAAATCGGGAAAATGTTTGAAGGCACTGAATCAGTTACTTAAATTAATGGAATTGAATGCACAAAAATATATTAAACTCTATTTAATTAATTATATCAATAAAAGAAACAATAATCTTTATTAATTTACTAACATATAAATGTAAAGATTTTTTTTACAAACGTTCATTCTGCAAATAAAATAACCAAAAAGATTTTAAGTATCAAATTTTAAATATCAGGTTTTTTTTTGGTTATCTTAAAAAATCTTCCACAAATTCATAAAATAAATTACATAACATATTTGCTCCAATATACCCATTTTTATCTCTGTGCAGCCTTGCCCTATTCGCGCTTTTGGCCCCTCATTCCCCCTTTCTCGCTGTGATACTTCTGCTTGGCTTGCATTACACAAGTCGACAAGCCTTATGGCACCCCCATCCTCCGACATCCATCCTCCAGCCATCCAGTTGCTCAGTCTAGCAGAGTTCATTGTACCATCTCGCTTAGTTGAAGAGTCTATGAGTCCAAAACAAACGATGCTTTTGATTGCCAACCGCCGAAAAGGGGGTGGGAGCCGTCGGAACTTGAGGGCAGAGATCGGGTCAAAGACTCGGCTTTAGGCCTAAGTTGAGGCTTTTGATTGCGGGGCCAACGCATTTGCTCTGAATATTTTGTTCCCACATTTGTTATGATTTTCAACGAATTATTTTGAGTGAGCAGAGGACAAAAAACTATTGTTATGATGATTGTTGTACATATAATTTAAATAACAAACATTTAAAGTGATTAACAGATAGAAATAACTTTATTTTATTCCGAAAAAATTACAAAATATCTAGGTGTTTAATTTCGCATAATTTTCGCCTTTAACTTTTCTGTGAAAGACTTTTATTATTCAATAGCTATTCCATTCAGCGAATTTCTTACATCGCCTTCTCTAAACACTTTCCTTAAGCAAAACACTTCATTTGCCAATCAAATTAGTGAAATCATGTGGAAAAAGTGTTGTCCCCTCAAAGATCTTTTCAAAGATCTTTTACTGCGATGCTCATTAACGACACATTTCTACGCTGAATAGATTTCGTTTCGTTTCACCTCGCCAATCTGCTGAGCAAACATTTCAAGGCGAATATCTTAGCACCTTCACAATGATTTGCTTTTGACAGATTTTTGTTAAACTTTCTCAAAGAAGTCGGAGACCCTTTGGTGAATGGCCGACAGTCGGTCATAAAAATTAGCACTTGAAGTGGACGACACAGTACGAAAAATATCTTTAAATTAGCAAGTAGCATTCCACCCACCACTCAGCGGTAAAGTGCGTAACATAATTATAAACTGAAAATGCTAAACTGGAGATTTTCCAAGGCCAAAGTGAATTTATTTTGCATTTAAGTTACCTTTTCATGTGTGTTCTGTCTGTGTGTGTGTGTCCCTCTTCAGGCTGACAACTGTTGGCAAAGACTTTCCCTTTGCAGTTAACCCACCTCACATGTGAATACACGCCATCCCCTAACCCTTAACCCTTAGCGCCAGTCCCACGGAACTCTATTCATTATGCGGGGCACGCATTCGCCATGAGTTGGTGGCTCGGTTATCTGGGCGCGCTGTGCTCTAGTCCTAGATAAGGACCCGCTTTCAGCCCCATCCCTGTTCCGCGTATTTACTTTATTACAATGTGTGACCCCAGTGAAAACGCGACAGGATTCTTTTATGGCCTGACACTGTGCTATTCATAACTATTACTGCCAAGTCTGGGTGGCTGAAAAGTAAAAGATTTAGGAAACTGTGGAAAAATTTCCATAAATATAACTGCGATTTTAATCAGATTTAAGGAGAACACAAGATTACATTTTAAATCTTAAATTCGGGTATCCTTGAAGGTAAACTGTGTTTACTTGAAAAGTTTAAGCTGAAATGGATTTTGTAAATATTTTTTAAATCTAAATAAAATATTTCCTAATATTTAGTAAACTATTTTCGTAGCTTTATTTTTTCCATATTTAACGCACCCATCCGCACTGTACTTTTTAGTTCATGAAAAGGCTGTCGTAGCACAATTTCCATCTGCAGTTTTGGTCCAGGACATAAATAACGTATACGCCGCATTGAACAACCTCCCTGCCTCTTCTCCTCGGGAACTATCTCCTCCGTCCGCCCCGCTCTCTTTCCACTTTCCAGCATATTCTTTCAGTCATTTATCATTTTTCATGGCGTTGACACTTTCACTTGTTTCACACAATAAACCGAACCGCAGCTGGAAAAACGAAACAAACAAAGTAAAAAACCAAAATGAACCATTGACAAGTCAATTCTGGTACAAGGGGTCCCCGGCTCCGCCCAGCTTGGAGCTCGTTATGACCTGTCAAATTTATTAGTTTCAATATAATTTGACAACGAGACAATTTGTCCATTTACATTTACCTAGTTGGGCCCAAAGGCACGGGCATTTATCAACGCTTTTGACCTCTTCTTGACTTGCCTTTGTTTACTGCCATTTTGGGCCTTTTTTCCTGACTTTTTTCATGCTTTAAATGTTGGCTCTTAACATGAATTTATGTTTATTGCAGGGCGGCCTTGGCCAGAAATTATCATAAATTGCACTGTCATTACAGCAAAAAGGAGAAAAAACAACAACAAAGTAAAGCAAAATGCCACCATAAATATGAAAATACAGTTATTCAGCGTATTTGCGGCTCAGTTTCGCAGAGCGCAGTTCATTTTCGGTTCACGGCAGTTCATCGTTGGATCACTCTGGTTCATTTTCAGTTTACTCCAGTTCATCTCATTGACACTCAGTGAAATTTTGCTTTCATCTTTCAGCGGTGGCTGGAGATAAAAAAAAAAAACAAAAGTAACAAAAGTAAAGCAAGAAAAGCTAAGCAAAAGTGAAGTGCTTTACTTTGAGTCTCTGCTATTCCACTATCTTCGCAGCTTCTTTTTTTACTTTGTTATTACATTTTTGTAATGTTTTTTGATGTCTTCATTGTGTGTGCGATTTAGTGGGTTTGTGTTTCTTTTATTGGCATATTATTTTTATGCCACTGATGAACTTAATTAACATTTGGCACGACTTTCAATGTCAATGGCAATGGCAATCTCACTTTGCTCTGCCGCACAAATGCCAGCAAATTAGTTAATTTCTTTGATCGCCAGATAAAAGAAATACTTTGCACTAATGATCTGAAAAATGTGCGGCAAATGATGAGAGAGTTGCAGGTTGAAGAAAGTGATTTGGGACATGCAGATACAAATTGCATGCACTTTTTTTAACCATACCTAATGGCAAAGGTGTTGAGAGTGCGTGAAATTGCCAGGCCACTGGCACTTTCTATGAGTTTTTATTAAAAACAACACACAATATCTGTGGCTTCCTTCGAATCAATGTAAAATGTGGCAATTATTTTTAATTAATCAATGTAAATTCAATCTTAATTCAATTTTCCTGTCGCTCACAATTGGTGCGCTCTCCCAATTTGTGTAACATCGATGACACTTACAGCGATATACACTCTTACGCACTTCAGAATCAATTTGGAAGCTGCTAGACAGACTGGAAGCCAGAAATTCCCCCAACAAATGAACCCGAACGCATTCCAAACTCTAAAATACATACACATGTGTTCCAGATGTACGTACATTCCTACTTTACATTTAACAAGCACTCAAGTCGAGCTGAAGCTTACGAGCCAATGCACTTAAGTTTATTTGCTTGGGGACAGGACACGGAGCTAAACGGAACGAAAAGGGGCTGGGCTGACGAAAGGATAAATGGCCGAGACCCCGAAAATAGCGGTACTCGGAACATAACCCATTGGGCACCATCAATATCCAGCTATGCATGCTACTTATCATAAGCATAAGCGGCGAGCTATGCGCATTTGTTTACAACTCACTTGGCTGGTCACACTTGACCAGGCAACCCATCTCCTCTCCAATCGCAGTCCCAGTGCCAGTCCCACTCCCAGTCTCAATCCCAGTCCCATCCATATCGTCATCGTCTTGGCACAACTCGATCCCAGGGACACTTGAAGACATACACGAGAGCCGCTTGAGTTCTCCACTCAAGAGAGCTCACTCAAGGGGCCGCAGGGAAGAGCAGCATAATTTATTTGCCGTTTTCGATGTTGCTGCTTATTGATTAGTTGTCATTGATGCCTCATACTTGATGCTGACCTTGCCTTCGTGCTGAGCCAATCGATAAAAAATTTGAGAAACTTCCTCAAAATATTTCGCGTACAGTGGCAGCCGAAAGTTTAAGAAGAGCTAAGAAGATAGGCATTGTAAGACGTTTAATTAATTCGATTGGTTAAGATACTTATGGATATCGATGTAATTCGACTAATTCGATAATAAAACAGTTTCATCGTATGCTTTATTTATTTTTTTATTTTTTTAATAGACTTAATTATAATACTTATATGTAAACTATTTACAAAATTTTTATCACTGAATTATCCATATTTTCAGCCAAAACGTAAGCAGATTCAACTATTTCGATTAGTTCCATTAAATAAATTGACGTCTCTATGTTTTTTTTTCAGTAAAACATAAAACCTATAGGTTTTTCCTTGTTTAAACTTACGTAAGCTACATAATCTATAATTCTTTCTGTGATATTTAATTAAATAAATCAACAATAACATTTGAATACCAATATTTATTTATTTCCCTTGCTTTTCCGTTAAACGTTTCGGCTCGCACTGTACACCATGAATATTTATTTTTATGATCTGCCCACATCATTTCAATTCGTCATCGAAACTGACCAGCATCAAAAATAAAAAAAACAATAATAATCTCAGGCCACCAAGCCTCATCACCGACCGGAATACTTGCAATATTTCAGCAGATGTCTGTTTTTTTTTAACCCTCTGGCATTTGGTCAACTTTTTAATCTGCTTTTTGCGGCTTAATTAAATGTGTGTGTTATTTTTTTTTCTTCCTCTCATTTTTGGATACGTTTTACGCTTCATTGTGAATGTTTTTCCATTAGCATATTTTTTGTTTGTTTGCGACTTGGCCAACTCTTCGACATTAAAAGTTTCAGCGATTGCTCGACAAGTTTTTCCCTCTCTTTTTATACGAGAATTCTATGAGTTCCGATTGGGGAAAAACTTTGTCGGTTGTGTTGCATAAACAGGAAATGGAATGCCAAACCGACTCGCTTCCATTCGCTTCGATTCGAATGCTGGTAAACATAACAGTCTGTTATGATTATTTATCAATGCCTGATTTGTTGCGACAACATTTGTATTGTAATGTTCTGCTGCGGGTTTGGGGTTCGCTCGGTTAGATGCCCTGTTTATTTATAGACGGATGATTATGATTGTATTATGCATAATTTGGCACGAAACTGGTTAGCTGACGGAACTTGGCCATCAACAATGATGGGATCTCGATGTCTGAGGCCATCAAAATCTTTAGGATGGACCATTGAAATAGCCCAGATTGGTTTGCATAGGCTGAGATATGAAATCTGAACTTTATTCTTACAGAGGAGGTCTGTCATTAGGTCTGTTTTTATGGTTACTGTCGGTTGTTTGCCCTTACTGCCTTACTGTTATTTATTGCATCTTTTTGGGGGAATTTTTATTGTAACGTTTTATTTGCATAAACTTTTACTTTTTCTTGGGCCACACAAATTGGGTCAGGTTTGAATCAGGTCAAATCGTTGTAAACTTACTTCGAGTTGTAGCTTTAACTTGGTTCTTTTTACTTCCTTTTTGAATGATTACTTGTTTTTACCATAGAGTATAGTAAGATATTTAGACAGATTTTAAAGCTTATTAAATATTTTTTTGGTTAGCATTTTTAACGTAATCTTTAAACTTATTAAATTATTTGTAATGTGTTCACACATTACTGTTCGTTTGAAATTCCCTTAGATTGGTTCATAAATATCAAAACACTCCATGTAATTTTAACATTCGATAAAGTTCACAAATTTATCATGCATTTTCCCAAGGGTCCTAATTTGACTGCCAGCCAACTGCAACATGAATATATTTATTTATTCTGTTTTAGACAAAGCTCTGCCACTGCCAAAATCATACATCTTCTGTCACATGCTCTATATCAATATAAATCATCTTTGGCTGTCCATGAGCTGACAACGAATCTCTTAATGTATACAAATCATATTTTCCAATTCCAGTGTAGCATCTAACGTACAAATATGACCCCACCCACCACATCGCCCTCGATCCCAATAGCATCCAAGCCCAATTCACGTAGCAAATCACTTTACAACTGTCAGACAAACAATGCCAAAAACCGATGGCCAAGAGACGATTGGATGCCGTGGAAAGTGGGCGAGAGTGGGTGAAAGGTCGAAGACTAAAGGGCGGGAAGAGGGGCATGTCGGTTGAAAGATATCCTTCACCGGATCCTGTCCAGGCATTTGACTTTATCACGCAAATTGATTGCTTTGACCCAAAACGATTGACGAAATTTGATTGATAACTTATTAAGTTGCCCATTGTCTCACTGGCTATGCCTGGGCGTGGGGGCTGTGGGCGAGGCCCGCCCCTATCTTTTCTGGTAGGGCTGTGTGTGTGTCAGGGGCGGGTCCTAAAATATAAATTCTGGGATAGGGCTGCTAGTAAATATCGGTTAGGTTAAGCAAAATAATTCTAAAATGAATTATTTGGATATGACGTCTTTCACAAGATTGCCAATCTTCATCCTTTTGAAGAAGGAACTAGTTGGGAATTCTAAACCAAATAAAATTAAAGAATCCTCTTTCCTTGAATTAATGTAAAATTAATTACCTAAAAAATATATTTCTAACTTATCAACCAATATTATTTTAATTTTAAGATAAATCACAAAATAAGTAGTGTTTTTTATTAATTACCCCCAACAACTTCCTCATAACTCTGAGCCCCCCATTAACCCCCTTAAGCCGCCTCTGGGTTATGCTCAATTTTGCATGCTGGCAAAAGTTTTTTGTGTGTTTCTTGCTCTTTTTCGAGTCACGCATGAGTGAATGGCTAATAAAGATAAATATACAAGATGCCAGCTGGAAGACTTGCCTCCTCCTTTACTTTTATCTGCACTTGCCCAGCAGCAGGTTTCGGCCTCAAAAAAAAAAAACACACTCACACAAAGATTTAAATCCACGAATATATCACTTTTGTTGTGGCTCACATAAAAAATATGCGAAGAAAAAAATAACATTCCGGCTAGCTGGTTGAAATATTTTTCAAAAAACGCCCAAAGGCCAGACAAGACACCAGAGACGCGAAACCCGAGAGCAAAGAAATTATTGGCCGGACTTGAATACCCACAAAAAAAAAACGAAGAAGATGAAAAAAAACATCAGCATCAACAACAAAAAATGCTAATTCAAAACAAGCAGATTTTGCGGTTTATGCAAATGTCCCTCAAACCAGACCGAGACCCAAACAAGTCATAACAGCAAAAGCAACAGCCACAAAGATGCCTCTCGCTTGTACATCTTTGTGTTGAAAATATAAAAATAAATAAAGATTTAATGTTCGCTTGGCCAAAAGTAAATTACACAATATACGAAAAGCAACAAAGTTTATTTAAGCAGGATTCCAGAACCAAGGATACTTGGTAAAATTAAAACAATTTGTAAAACACAAAGAACCAACCAAAATGGGTTTAATTTTACAAGAAAGTTTACATTCCTAATTGGAGACTTTAGTACCTTCACTTAGACAACAGATTGAATATTGGTCTGCAAACTTAATTAAAGATTATATCCACATCCTCATAATAAATCATATTACATCCCCTTGCCTAGGTAAGAGAGTACGCAGCCGGGCAACAAAAAAAATTCAAGGCAAATACTATCAAGAAAAACTTAAGGGAAACGTGTGTGTTTATTTGTTGCTCAGCTGCGTCAAACTGTGCAGTTCAAGGCTATTCCGACTTGGCCTCAAGTCATTCTGCTTTGGGCCAGAAAAAGTTCAAAAATGCCAGCCGAGATAATGCCAGAGAAATGCCTTTCTTTTCAACTGCGTCTTATACTTTTTGCCTTTCCGTCCGTCCTCTTATGTTTATTTAACACACTCAGAACGCACACATAAAAGCCAAAATGAGTTTGGCCCAAGAGCAATAATTCATTTTGACTTCCATTCTAGCACGGCTCTGATGGAAAACCTTTCTCCTCGTTCTATCGCCCCAAATTGAATTCCAACTTAAACATCATTTGGCTATTTTGAAATTGAAACGATGTGTGTGCTAGGGGAGTTGTGTGTGTTTGCTTATGTAAGCTGCCTGCTGCCCTGCTGAGCTGCGATATTGATTACATTTTATTTTTTACCAGGCAATTTTGAATTTTTTTCTCTTCATTAGTTTGGTCTGATTTATCTCGGGGGTAAGCTTTTTTCCGTACATTTTTGTTTGTTTGTTTACTTTTCTTTTGCACTTAATGTGTGAAACGCTAAAAAGTTGCACACAAAATTGCTATTTATTTTCCCCTCAGCCCCCGGCAAATATTTGCTGTATAGAAATGATAAGAAAATACAAACAGGACGAAGGAGTGCTTGTCGGGAAAATTAAATCTATTCATGCAAATCCAGTGGGGATTTACAGGGAATTTATGGCTAATCTGGGATTGCTTTGTGTTTAATTTTGAACTTAAATTGTAAAGCAATTGATCAAATTGGCAATTTTTAGTTTAATTGTTTCTGTTAACCTCGTATTAAATTCAATATTTTACGAACATTTTATTTACATTCCCTTGCCTGATTTTATTTAAATTCCCTTTGTCATTTTTTATTTCGGCGGCCCGCAAACATTCTGCACAAATTATTTGTCTTTTATTCTTTATTTGTTTGTCACCATTTAGTAAAAAAAATATATACAAAGTTTTCTATCGTTTGAGTTTTGTGTGGCTATGTTGCAAAACTTTTCCTTGTGCTGAATGTATTTTTTTCGCCACTTTTCCGAGGGGTGGGATAGCCGCAAAATGGAAATGCGGGCCGAACATCCTCATTCTCGTGTGCAATAAATAATTTTCCTGCACCAACTAAAGTTTGGCGCCTTTTTTGGGGCGTGGCAAATCAAAAAGTTAGCATTACCCACTATTAATATTAATCACGGCATATCTCTTGGTTTCTTTTTAGGTACGTCTGCAAAGTTTTTAAAGCGTTGAGTTATTGGATCCTGGGAAGCCAGCCGCTGCAGATAACATAGTGCGGCAATCGAAGTTGGTTATGGGGTAAGTGAGACGTGGAAATTGGCTCAACAATTTGGCTCAAGCTCAACACTTTCCCCGCGTGCCCCAGCCTCTGGCTTAGCCCCACAAAATGTGTGACCTTCAGAGAGCGACAACAATGGATCGCATCTTCTTCCCATGTGCCTTTTTTATTCAGCGCCGTGTCTGTCGCTATTTTTTGGGTCATTTCCGTGATTTGGGCTTTGGCTTTGGCTTTTGCTTTCCACGATGTCGAGATGGAGGAGAGACTTCCGTCTTAGCCTTGCACTCAGACCCCAATCTCGAGTGTTTACTGTTTACACTCATTTTCGTTGAAATTTGCATTTTAATTTATTTGTCCGATGTCTTTGTCTTCCTCTCTGTTTGATTCTCTGCCCTTTCCCGCCATCGGCGTCACCGAGTCCATTGCACAATCCATGGAGTTGCACGTGGACGTTGGATGGCGCTGTTCCCTTGAAATCGATGCACAAAACAAAAAAATACAATAATATTCAAACATTTCTAGTATAAAAAAATATATATAAATTTGCAAAAAGTGCCTGACAATTTCCTACAATTCCATTATATATATTTCTCTCCGTGTGCCTTTGCTTTTATACCAAGTTATTGCTATTGCTGTCATTTGCCAACTTAGTCCATTTCTGTTTACTTTTCGCCTTTTTTTGCCTTCCGGCTTCGCCCGTTTTACTTGCAATTTATTCACTGACCTGTTTCAATGGAAAATTCGCTCGCTGCTCTTGTCTCTGGCTGCTGGCTACTGGCTGCTGCCACTAATTAATTTGAGCGTGCATTTATGTGGCTCTAATGGCCAGCACTTGTTTTTACCATTTTGAAAAGGTAAAGGCGAGCTCGTAACACCAAATGAAAGTTGTTCGCCACATTCGATTGAATTGTCGATTATTTGTAGAATTTTTTAGCTGAACACTTTTTATATGATTTTATTGAATGTAATTATATTTTTCCCCTCTCTTGCCATTCCGATTTCTTTAATAAATTGTGGTGTCAATAATAATAATGCCAGACTTCAATTATTCATGTTCAATGTGCAAATGTCATGTCTACTAATATGCTGATTAATTTAAAATTTATGCCGAAGGAAGTCCGCCCTTTGTAGTTAACATTTGAACAAGGGTAAATGACATTTTTGTCATATTTGTGGTGCCCTTTTTTCACCATTACAGCCCATGTCCTTTGAGCAAACACATGCAGGATTTTATTCATATTTACACCCGTCATGTTTTGGCGCTGTTTGCTTGTTTCAATTTATGGCAATTTTATGCATTTAATCGTTAGCCTATTAAAACGAGCCCTGACCGCCCATTCAAGTCATTTATTTTAAACCTCAGAATCGGGAACAGAAATAAACTCTCAGCGAGCATAAAAAAATATTTATCAATCGCTGCCACAAGCACGCCCCGAATGAGCCGCAAAGCTAAAATAATATTAAAATATATATGTGTATATGAATATGCATTTCACATAGGTAACTGCAGCAATTAAAAGCTCCCAGTAAAAAGTGCAATCAATGATAATTTCGAAAATGTCGCGCACAGGCTATGGAGACTTGAAAATTAATGCTTCTGGCCAAAAAGTCCATTAACATAAATCGTTTGCAGTCAACATATTTTAATGAATTCTCTCATAATTTCATCCTCCGATAGAGTTAATTTTAAAGTAAAGGACTCTATTTTGATTGCGAGCTTAAACAAACCGGATATGAGTTGGAAGGCAATGGAGTTCAGGCAATTAATTATATTTATTTAACAGGGAATTCAGTAGCAGATTTTATGGAAATTAAAAGCTATTAATAATTTCCCTTTAAACTTTATAGAAGAGATTTCAAGAGATTTCAGATTCAAAGCATGCTTTTCTAAGGGACCTTAAAAATCGCAGAGCTTCCCAATAAAACAACTCTTAAATATTCTTACAATCTGTTTAATTTTGTCAAGCTGCTGGGTGTAACATTGGGATCATAATTGTGATTTTTGGTTGGTTTAAATTCAACAACAAGTCTACTTCCACCCCGTGTTCTTCTTGGATAGCACCACCTTCTGCATGTGCTCGTTCGCCGTGTGTGTGGTGTGAGTTCCGCCCGCGTGCCTCTGGGTGCACTTGACCATTGGCACGCCGCTGCCCTTCGCCCAGGCGTTCGTCGAGTGCGGGAACTCGTCCTTGCGATAGTAGCCCATGATGCCCGACTTGCGGATCTGTCCCAGCTCGTAGGTGACAATGGGACCCAGGCCGGAGGAGCCCTTTGCATTCGGCAGGGACGGCACCTTGGAGCGCTCCACGGTCCGCATCACACAGGTGGTGTCGCAGGAGAGGCAGGTGAGATCCTGCATGACCTTCACCCTGCCGGCAGCGGCGGCGCAGTCATCGTTGGTCATCTCCATGTACTTCTGCAGGGCCTCCGCGATCATGTGGACCCTCCGCTCGATTACCTCGCGGAAATCCTTGAGACTGAGCTCCAGGGCGTCGATGCCCAGGGTCAGGCGCAGATTGTCAATGATCTGAAGGACATTCTTCTCGTTCAGATTGACGATGTGCCGCACCTCGCAGAACATCTTCTCCAGCCGGGCCTTGTACTCCTCGAGCTGCTCCAGCGACACCTTGGTGGCCAGCTGCTGGAAGTCCACCTTCTCGGCCAGCCGCAGCTCCACCTCCATCTTGTCTATCTTTATTTCGTCCAAGTGGGCAGTGGACTTTTTCAAAAGCATTATCTGAGCCACGGCATCGTTGAGGCGACTCGACACATTAGAGTTGGCCTCCCGATTGCTGGCCGCGCTGGCTTTGATCTCGCGCACTGCGTCCTGGAGCTCCCTGATCATGTCCATGAGTCTCTGCGAGTCCTGCCGCATCAGGGCAGCTGCCAGTTCGTTCACCTTGTTGGACAGATCGCAGAACTGCGACTTAAGCTCCAGCAACTCATTTAATATTCTATCGGGGGAGTAGCAGACGGTCGGCTCCAGTCCCAACTCATTCTCCTCATCCGGTTTCTCCACCTCCTGTTCCGTGGAGGTTTCGTGCAGCTGCTCTTCCTCGGCCAGGCCCTCTTCCTCCTCATCACCTCCAATTTCTTCGCTGGTCCAACTGACGGACACCTCGTCGCACGTCGTTGCCATCAGCACTCGCAGCTGCTTGGCTATGTTCCGGAGCACCTTGATTCGGTCCGGATTCGGCTTGCGATCGAGCAACAAGTGGGTCACATTGTTCACCTGCTCCATGGTGATCTTTAGCTGCCCCGTGAGGCTGGTCACAAACGTCTGCATTTCCATGCCGGCCTGCTCCTTCTGCAGCTCCATTTTGGACACGCGTCTCTCGAGACGCATCACGTTGCTGACCAGCGATCCATCGAGTCGTGGATTGGAGTGCGACGACATGCGGGACACCAAGGCAGAGTCTCCCGGGGACTTTGTCGCTCTTTCGGGCTTCGTCTCGAGCGCCTCCTCGGAGGCACGGCGAGTTCCGTGCTCGGATGGCTGGGCTGATGGCTGAGCCGACCCATGTCCCGATGCTGGTGCCGATGCTGGAGCCGTTGCTGGTGCCGTTGCTGCTGGCGATGCTGGTGCCGAGTCTGGAGCAGCTGCTGGTGGTGCCTCTGGAGGCTCTTCTTGTACAGGGGCAGGCTCTGCTGGGGCCTCGGGCTCGGGAGCCACGGGCTCTGGCTCTGGCTCTGGCTCTGGCGGAGCTTCGGAAGCTTCCGTTGCAGTTGGCTCCTCCTCCGGCGGAGCGGGCTCTTCCGCTGGAGCGGGCTCCTCTGCCGGAGCTGGAGCCTCCTCGGCCTCTGGTGGCTGCTCGGCTGGCGCCTCTTCTCCAGGCTCGGCAGCAGCTCCGTCTTCGGCATCCGCACCAGCAAATAGACGGAATTTGGATGATTTTCCCAGGGTCACTGCAAGTAATTGAAATAAAATTACTCTTATCGTTATAATATATTTTAATCGATAATGTAAAGTTTTAATTCAAATAGCCAAAGCTAAGTGTAAAAAAAATTTTAAGGCTTTAATTATATTACTTTACTTTTTTTAAATGTTAAAAAAAGTTACCTCTCCAAGATCACCCCTCCAATACTCACACACACTGCTCTGCAGACGCACATTGGCCAACATATAATCGTCCTGCTCGACGATCTCATCCAGGACGTCCAGTCGCTGGGCAAAGCAGGTGAGCAAGACATGCAGGGCGTAGAAGTTCACATGTCCCGATTCCGGGGATCCAATGGCCACGTCGATCAGCTCCTTATACGTGAACGTCATTTTAAATCAATAAATTTTTCTTCTCCCGGAAAATATATAAATAAACTTATAAATAAATCGTTAACTGAACCGAACAAGCAAAGGAATAAGAATAAACTGTAATAAAATAATTTGAAGGAAAGTTCAGAGACGCTTCTTATGACTTTTCGTTTGCTGAAATAAATATCATGGCATGTTTGTCTCTATTTTGTATACAGGATATACATGTAAAGGCTTCAATGACAACATGGCCCAATCCATTAGGCAATATTTTATGCCAACCATAAAGGTAAAAAAATAATGCCATTCATTATGCTCACTTAAATTGGGTTACTCAATCTCGTTTATATTCCGCAGAAGCGATTAAAATTATGTGTGGGTAAATACGGAATGCGTTTTCCTCAAGCTCCGCTCCGTTGCCGCGAAAATGCTTCACAGCTATTAGGGCTTAATTAATTTTTACACCATTTTGTGTACAATATTGGCTGCCTTGGCAGTTATTATGATTGCGTTCGTTTAATGAACGTCATCAGCGCGGTTAAGGTTAATTTTATGTTGCCTCTGTGGAGTCTGCTTGCGCTGTTGCCTTTTCTTTTCCTTGCTTTTCTTTTCTTCATATTGTTTTCCGTTAAAGAGATGCAAAAAGCAAGTGGAGGAGATGATGCAATCAAGTGGGAAGACCTTGGGCAAGCGGCCAAGACAATGCCTTCGAATTGGGATTATTCTCAATCCGATTGAGACATTTGGCCAGAATTAATGTTTCAATTAGTGGTGAGAAGACCACCGGCAAACGGTCTTTGCTCTGGCCAGATTTATGGCACTAGAGTCTCGGTCCTTGGGCGAACAATTCTATTACCTTTGCCAGCTAGCTCCGAAAACATTGCACACATCTATGAGAGTGTGGAGAAAACAGACAGCAGGGGAAATCCCATTTGTCATGCTTGCAACGCAATCCCCTAGACTCTGAATTTTCTATATATAGATAGACATGTATATATGTATGCTGGGCAATCGGCAGTCCTCAGAAGCGAGGATGTCGATGTTTGTGGCCTCGTAAAATCTAATTTAAATGCAAACGCAAATGTCAAAAATTGTAGAATTAAAAATCACATACGGTTTGATTCAGTCAGACAGCGACACATACCCAGTTTCATCTCAACTATTGCGAACAAAATGGCGAAAGGGATACGGTGAGGTGGCGCCGGTGGCGGCGGCATACGGAGCGTATGCGCAACATATTTTCAACAAACTGTCACATCGCGTATACGCAATCAGTCGGCAGTCAGTCAACAGGATGCCACATATTGGTAAAAATTCACACGGCTAGTAAAGTTTACACAGGGAGAGAGATATCGAATTGGGAAATTGGAAAGAAGTTGCTACTCATTAAGGAAGGTGAATACCATTTTTTATTAAATTTGCCAAAGAAAAAATTTGTATTCTGATTAAGAAAATATACATTCATTTTCTTTACTAATTTAATTTTGATTAAATACCGAGTCTGGCACACCCCATCTGACTGCAGGGTATTATAAAAAATATCGAAAATCCATGGTTATCTGCGAGATGCGTTTGAAGGGTTTTTACATCAAATGTCAACCATGTTGATTGAACTGCCTGAAAGCTGCTCACCCCCGCCAAAGACATGCATATATTTGGCCATTTGTGTGGCCATCAGAAATAACAAATTTTTTCTCCGATAGGAAGCTAAATTTCATCAATACCAAAAGCTGAACGACCCAAAAAAGCTGCAACAACATATTGAAAAATATTAAAAAGTCTAGGGTTTTTGCTGTCATCAGATTATAAGCATCATGATGTCGGACAGCCAGTTTAAAGCCGAGAAGTTATCAATAAAGTTTGGTAAAAAAATATATATGGGCGAATAACTTATAGTAACTGAAATTGAAATGCGTAGGATTTCATTTAAATGCCATGTGGCAAGCCGCACACGGGTATGTAGGGGGGTGGGGCATGTGCAAAATGTAAGTTTAATTTATGCCCAGCCATCAAGCGACAGAATGGCAGCCAAAACTGCAGTTCAGGTCGCACAAGAGTTGACAAAAAGTCCAGACAGACAGACACACACACACACACGCGGCACACACTTATGTGCAGACAACGGAAACGGAAACGGAAATATGCGCAATTTCTCAACAAGACAATGTCTGCTGCAGCCAAATCAAAAAAGCTGAGCTATAAAAAGCTGGAGAGGGAGCGACAAGTAGAACAGGAACTTGTCCTTGTCATTTTCATTCCTCCTCCAACTTTCCTCGAAAGTTGAAGTTTCTCCGCACTGTTTGAGTTTGCCTCAAATGTTTCTTTGTCTAGGGCGCATTTTTAATATCAAATAGGATTTGCCAAATGGAAAGTAAGTCATAGTGACGAAACGTTATATAATTATGCAAGTGTCTGATAAAGCTGCTGCAAGTGTATGTGGGCTGTGTGCCAACAGTTTATGCATAATTAAAACTTGATTATGCGGTTTTGGCATAGCCTGGACTGCATTTGACTTTTCTTTGTTTAGTGAATTAAGCAACCGTTTTTGGTCTTGCAACTCTTTAATAATATTTCCTTAAGTATTTTATGAGCCATATTTATTGGCAAGTCAAAAAGCCAATAAGCATCAATTTCTTTCCCTCTATTCAATATTTACTTCACTTCCAATTATTTGCCTCTTCCACTCCATTGAACTAATTTACTTTGTCTCTTCTTATTTTATGTATTCATGCCTTTGTCAGCCATTGTACGTATTTATGTGCAATTTGGCCCTTCAAGCATTTTGTGCATTTTAGGCAATTAGAAATGATTTGCCAACATTTGCATACAGTACGAGTACTCGGGTCGAATGGCCATTCAAGAAGTTAATTCTTAAGCTAACTTTATGATTCACTCCCTTTCTTTCCCTACAATGGGTCGTAAAGCAAAGTCAAACGATGGCAACTCCGTCTTGGCTGCAAGCTCTGCCGGCAATCTCAGTTGGTGGTTGGTGCCTGGCGAACAATGGGCCGGCGATAAATGGCAAAGTCGCAATAACGTTAACCGTTAGCCATGTACATAGCTTCCTCTTCTTCGGGCCAAAAATGCGACGGCAGCGGCAGTTGACCCAATTCGTAGGGAAGAGCGCGTTCCCAGCAAAACTCAACTCAACTCAACTCTTTCAACGGATCGGATTCAATCGGTGAGGGAACAGCAACAACAGCGATTCCATTTTGTCTCTGCTCCCATATTAGGAGCACATATACAGGCACGCACAGGGGGTAGAGGGAGGGAGCCAGTACACTCGGAAAAATACTTAGAAAATCTATTCACTCATATTTAAACAAAATATAATTTTACATAGCAAACTAGATCATATTTAATCTAATATTAATTGTGTTTTATGAGGTGTAATTTATATATTTGAGTTAGTTAATTTTTATACCCTTGCAGAGGGTATTATAATTTTGACCAGATGTTTGCAACGCAGTGAAGGAGGCATCTCCGACCCCATAAAGTATATATATTCTTGATCAGCATCACCAGCCGAGTCGATCTAGCCATGTCCGTCTGTCTGTCCGTCTGTCTGTCTGTCTGTCTGTCTGTCCGTCTGT
>VNJO01006909.1:0-40815 GCA_008042535.1 Drosophila tani | reverse complement strand
ACACACAGATGCTCTCGCCCACGCATCGAAAGAGTGGAAAAGAGAGAGGCAGCCGCTCGGCTTTGGAGACGGGCTTTTTGCAGATTTATGAGTGAATCTGATAAGTGCTGCCAATAAATTTTCGGACAACAATTTACAATGTTCAGTCCATGTTCAGTCGTTTCCTTGCGTTTTCCACTGAGGGAATCGAGGCTGAGGCTGAGGATGGTGATGCTGGGAATCGGAATCGGGATTGGTTTGGGTAGCATGTTTTTGGTTATTTTATTGCAATTTACTGGGGCAAAAATGGGTTCAAGTGGTGAGTTTTGGGGACTCGGAAAATAATTTGGGTCAAGGAACAGAACCCTAATGTAAGAGTTATTAAAAATTTTATTTGTTTGGAATTATGGAGTGAACTTTTATTAACTGTTCTCTTGATTAAAACAACTTGCGACGATTTCTGCTGTAATGTTTTATACATTTCAGTTAACACTAAAAATTAATGAATCAATGAATAAAATTCTAAGCTACCGTATAGGTTTACCAACTTATAGAAATATTATCCCAGCGTCCAGGAAACCACTTATCTCGCTTTTCCCGTGTTTTCCTCTCGGCTCTTATAATATTAATAAAGTTCGCCATTCTTGCTTTTCTCCCCCTTGTACTTGCACCGCTTTTCATTTGTAATCTCTCTAATTATTCTATTTCTTGAGGACTCACACCGCAAAGTTCCGGCAGCAGTTCCCCGCCGAAAATGAACAATTGCTCTCGCTCACTGCGCATACCTACGTATACGTAATGCAATCACAAACACACAAAACTCCGGAGGAGGAGGAGGAGGAGGAGCGGCATCAACAAAAATCCAACAATGGCAACAAAACCACAGAGAAATCAGTGAATTATACAACATTTAAGCAAACAGAGAATGCCAACGCTCTCGTTCGTTCGAGGATGCATAGAAATCCAGTCAGAATTAAGTTGAGGCGCTTCCGACATCCCAGTTTGTCCCGGCCCAGTGTTACTCCATGGAAAACACAATGCCAACGAGGAGGAGGACGCCCAAGTTGGCCAAAAACTTTGCCGCACACACGAGAAAGGGTTGAAGGATAGTGTAGTGGCTGGCTGAAAGAAACCATCGCAGCAGAAGTGAAATAAAGTTGAATGTAAGCAAACAAGTTGAACCAACAAACCAAGTCTCTAATTGTATTTGTGTGTGTGCGTGTGTGTGTAGGGACTGAGGCGAAGGCGTAGTCGGAACTCGGAAGGGTTGTGGGCGTGGCAGTGTGTTTTATGCGGCAAACCGGAACGCACCACTTTGGTGGGAGCAAAATATGAAGAGAATTGCGAGGAGAGCAAGTCCGAGTCCGAGTCCAACAAGACGTGAAATGCAACTTTTTCGGCACAACGCTCGGGCACAAAAGCCTGGCCCCCATCCTTCGTCATCCGTGCTCCTGGCCCGAAAAAAGGGAGCCAACAAAAAGCCAGGCAAATGCACAAAAGCCAAACAAGAATGGGGAAACGAGGAGGAGGTTGAGCAGACCCACGCACCACACAACCTTCGTGGAGCGCCATCGAATCCCAACGAATTTCGCATATCCTAGCCTCTGGGAGGACACTCGCTCCGCGGCGCAGTTTTGTGGCAGGTTGAGAGGTGCAACATTCCGGGGCTCAAGATCCGGCTCTCGGAGCAGGCTCCCAGCCTAAGCCAGCTCTAGTCGAAACACATGCCATACTTCTTCAAGGCACAAAACAGAAGGCGCGAGCTTAGACCATATGCAATGAGCGGCGCCCTAAGGATCTGGTAGTGCGACTGGAAATACCCATCAAAAGGGAGATATTAATCTTGAATAAATTAGATAAATAATAAGCTTCTTAAATACTTCAGTTTAGGCTCAATGAGCCTCAGTATTTCTATTTATAATAGATGTAGCATTTATATTCTTATTTTTATCAGAGTCACTAAGGTTTTCTTAGGTTAACACAGATGTAGTTTGTATGGAACAATTTCATTTTAATTTTTAAAATTAATTTTTAAAGGTTTTCCCACTTTGTTTTCGATGGTTTTGCTAATTTTCGAAGAATCTAGATTGTGATTTTAGTACCTATTCCTTGACTCACCCAATATACCCCCAATATCGAGCCCTACTAAGTACCACAAGCCGGAAATATGGCAAACGAAAATGGCACAACAATCGAAGAGAAAGAGATGTGCGGAAAAAGAGGGACAAGCGAGGCGGAGAATTGAGAATAGAGACTAGAGAAAGGAGCAGCAGCGCGACACGAGTACATTTGTTTATGCGGAGCCCGGTAGGATCCAAAGAGAGGTCCTTCCTCCCCGTCCCCGGTACACCCATCGCCCCCGGAGGACTCCCTCAGCCGCCTGGCTGGCAAGCGTTGAAATGGAACAAATGAACTAAGTCGAGAATTGCCAACTGCACACTTGAGTCACACTCGCACACACAACAAACACACACACAGAGAGGGAGCAAGGGAGCAGGAGCAGGAGAGTTCCCCAGAAGCAAGGCAAACAACAAATGATTTCACAAGAAAAGTTAAACTTGTAAATTCAAATTTCACATTTGTCTGGAATTCGCAATTACACTTTGGCAACAACAATGAAATATGTCCCGCCCTGCCATCGGTACTACTCGTTCGTACACCTGCCGAAAATTCAAGGTGGGATTTGCCCCGTGCCCCTTCCCAGCTCAGCTCCCTCTTCATGGCTCATTGTTCTCGGCCGCCTGGCAAATGGAGCATGGAGCGGCGTCGAGTGGAGGAGCAAGGAGCACAGATGGAGCTCTCGGCGGCAAACAGTCGAAATTGTTGCCTCCTAAAGCATATTGTAATAATCCAAATGAAATTAAATGTACCGTAAACATTTCGAATTACCGAGAGAGAGATTCGGCAACTTCAAGCTACTGCCAAGAGCTACAATTCGTTGGGATTCAGACTTTAAGATGCCCCGCACTTCACTTAATACTAGTTAATATATTAATAAACATTTGGAGATCAATAAATGAGAGAAAAACAAAGCGCACTCACCAATAAGAGTTTTTTCGTGGCAAGCGTCGCCTCAAAAATGTGTATGTATTGAGCTTTCCAATATAAGAAAATAGATTTCAGCTGCTTTGCATGGTTTTGAGAACTTTCTTTAGTTAAATAATTGCTTATTAAACACACTATCACTATTTTTGTTATTTCGTTCTCATTACCGCGAAGTTTTCAATGTTTTTAATGATTTTAGCAACAATAAGAATTTTTCGTGCAAAGCGTCAGCTCAAAAGTGTGTATGTATTGCCCTTTCCAATACATATAAGAAAACACATTTTCAGCTGCTTTGCATGGTTTTTGATCAAATTTCTTTAGTCAGGCAATAACATATTAAACACTATTAAGCAATATTCTTTTCTTTTTATATTACTGCTTAGTTTATGATATTTTTGTAAAGAGTTTAGCACCAACTTTTGCAAATTGCGTTTTCTTCACCGATCGCCGTTCGTTCACTTTCCGAAAGTAGAGATCGTACATTATCGATTGCGCTACTATCGATCAAGAACTATCGTACGCTAGGGATGCTAGAATTTTTAAAAAAGATAACCTGATATTAATTATTTGAATAAAATAACGTTATTTATAATTAATTTAATACTAACGATTATGAAACAAGTCAATTTTATTTTACTGCAACCAAATCGTCGAACTTAGCATTCAGTGACACAAATCGAGCTGTAATACCCTGTAAAAGTCGAAAATAGTAGCTTTCTGAGCAGCAGGTGCAAGCGTTGGCCCAAGCGGCGAGACAATAAAAATGCTCGTAATTGCAGATGCGAAGCATGGCCAGAATTTGGATTGGGAATAGAGTGCTGGGTTGGGTTGGGAATAAAGGGGGTTCTAGCGAATCCGCATTAGTTGGTTGGATGCTGAATGCTTATGGCAAACATTTTTGGATGAACATTTTGGGAAAGCTGCTTGGGAAAGGTTGGAAACTAAAACTGTGGGATTATAACGATGCCAACCTAAGATTAATACTGAGTTAATACATATATTAATTTGATTAATTTTTCCAATTTGATGCTTTTCAATATTTTAAAGACTAACTATCCACTAGTTTACTTGCTTAAGTTAGAGCAGGATCGTTAAATCCAATTTAATACGCAATTCCTACTTATTTCCACAGCATTACGGAGCACATTCCTTTGAAATAACTTTTACGCCCCTTCTAGCCTAACAGTCCATCATCATTTCACCCATAACCATTACAAATTACCACCCACAGCCAAGTCAATCGCCATATCAATATTTCAATCGGTCTCCCAATCTATCTGGAGCCCCCAAGACGCTCTCAACTATTCAATTGGCCGGGACCTGATGGCGAAGCACCATTAAATAAGCGAAATCGGGCAACAAAAAAGCGATCGAGTTAAGTAAAAGCCAGCCGACAAAATTGCACATTTTACAAGTTTACGGACCACTAAATAGAGCCACGCGAGGATCGCCAGGCGCTTTTTGGCGAATTTATTCCTAAAACAACTCTATCGCGATCACCTGGCGACGACGCCGCCGCCGACGACCCCATAAAGCCAGCGATTTATTGCCCAAGTCGGCAACAATTTGACAAGCAAATTGCTATAATTTCTGGACATTGCAATGCGGGGAATCCCCTTGCCGCTGCCAAAAGAATGTTGTATGTGTGGACATGGAGCTACGTAGCGACGTAAGCAGCGCTTTTTTCGCGCTTTTATCTGCGCAAAATTTATGCGAGCGATAAAGCCGCAACGACTACTGGGACTTGAGGAGGAACTTCTTCGGCCAGAGCCGGGAATTACGGGGCCCAAGGCTGGCAAGGCATCTTCTAATTGCATGGCCATTCGGGCTGGATCGCAGTCGTCCGTTAAATTGCCATAATTTCGCTGGCTTTACGAGCTGCCAGAGAAATCTCCACCCAGCGCCTTCAGCGACCACACAATCCGAATAGTTGGGCTTGAATTTAAGTGCATTATAAATGCATTATAGAGAACCAAAAATAATAATCATAATTACAGCATAATGCAAAATTAGCACAGAAGTTTGGCGACCATTTCGGTTATTAAATCGCAATTAAATGCGTGACGTGTGGTCCTCAGAGGTCATAAATCCTTGAAAAGAGAAAATAACAAAAGGCAATCATCATTAAAAATGCAAAGAAGCATAAAATTGGCAGAAAAATGAGAAAAAACGAAGCCCTGAGAAATATAAATGATTTCCTTGCTGACTATAGCAGCGATAAGGAAATGTTCTCCTTTCTTTGCCTTTTTTCGAGTCGTAAAATTTGTGTCATAAAAATTAAAAGAAAATCACAATTTTTCGGTTTTGTTTTTTGTTTGAGCTTTTGTTTAAGTTCGCACTTTATGCTGAGTTTCAGGACTAATTGTTGCTCTGTGGCTGCTATTGGGAATTGCGGGAGGATGCGGCAGGATTTGATGGCACTTAGAAAGCCGTTAATCCTAATTTTATGCACCTAGTCTGTGCGCTGGCCTGGCCAACCAATTTAATGGCTCACTTCCCAGGGCTCATAATAATGTTGATTCCTTGCTGATTCATAAATTTACGTTAAAGCAGTGGTCAGCCCTAGACTAAATACAAGTCACTTTAGTAATTCCCTAGCCCACTAAGGTCCCATCAAATTAGTGGGTAGAGATCACCTGGATGGCCATGAATTTTAAGTAGAAAAGTTTTTTGGGCTTTTTAAACATTAAAAAAACGTATTCTAACGGCTGTACAGTTTAAAAGGTCAAGTTTTCGTGGAACTATGTGTAGTTCCTAAATAGTTTTTGATTTTAGTAACAAAACTTTTCTACGTATCGATGTATCTTTTTCCGCTACCGCTTTTGTATTTTTGAAAATTAACGACCACCAATAAGAGAACCCCAAGCTGCGCGTCGCTTTCCAACACTGCAACGATATCGATAGTCGTCATCGATAAAGGACGCTATCTTGGAAGTTTTTAGCAAAACGCGTAAATTGCAATTAAAATTATACAATGCCGACGGATACGAAGCCCTATAAGGGCCACACGATCAGTATTACTTCCGTGAGTTGTTCTAGCTAAGGTAAAACTTGTTCATTAAAAGCAACACTTCCCTTTAAGGTGACAATCCACAATTGCTTGGACTGCGGTCACGTGGAAGTGCAGTTTGCGAAGACGGACAACGTCCATGTGATTGTCTATGAGGTTGTGAAGGATCTGCCCAAGGAGATTGCAGCTGTAACTCCCGTGGGTCAGGCCATTCTGCTCCTCTGCACCCTCACCTATCCGGATGGCGACAGTTTGGCCAAGGAGCCGAATCTTCGTGTGGGCACAGGCAGTGTTTCCATGACCTTCGAAATGCTGCCATTGAACCCGGGAGGGGCTGCACAGAAGGAACCAGAAGTGATCGTGATCGACGACAGCGACAGCGATCTGGACATGGAACCCTGCACCTCGCGGCAGGCCATGGAGCGTCTGAAGCGGCGTCAGGAGCGCAAGGCGATGCAGGCGTCTGCCTCAAAGCCCGCCCCCACTGCCACCGACATCCAGGTGACCGTTACGCGCCGCTTCGATATCTACAATTTCCAGGGCAGCGTCTTCGTTCAGATCAATGGCGGCCAGACCGACGAAATGAGCATGGAGGACTTCCACAAGAAGTTCTTCCAGCGCTGCACCCAGCACTCGTTCAACTTCCTGCGCCAGCTGCACGAGAAGTGCGCCGGCAACTGGCTGCGGGTCATCCAGTGCGACGATGATGCCTACAGCAGGATCAAGTGGGTATCTTAGTTGGATAATTCCCTTCTCTGATTAATGAATGAACTTTGGGTGCTTTCAGGGAACCCGACAGCCCCTTTGAGACCTTCATAAGGCTCTTCGATCGCCAGACCATGGCCCCGCGCGATGTGCTCTGCCGCCTGGCCACCACTTGTCTGCAGGTGAACGAGACACTGCGCCTCACCGAGCGCAGAATGGTGCTGAATGTATTCGACCAGGTGCGCCAGATCTTTGAGTACATCACGGTCAAGGAGTACACCGTTTGGTTCTTGGTGCCCAGCCGAAAGGATACCAACGAGCAGAATATGGTGAGTATTCTTATATGGATAATGGTTCCCTTTTTGCTAATATTTCCCTTTATATCCAATAAGAACATCGATGACTTTGACCTGACCAAAGTGCGCACTTGCATTCGCGCCGCTGGCGACAATAGCAACATTTTCTGGAACTACACCAATCACAACATCAAGGACATACTCATGGTGTCCTTCCAGTTGGCCTTGGCCTCTCATGCTAATCAGTCGGTGCTGGTTTTGAGTCACATGGAAACGGTGGGTATTGGTATTGCCCTAAACTTTATCCCTAATTGATTTTATCTTATATTTAAAGCTGGCTGAATTTGTAACCATGCAATATGTGACGGCCAGCTTCATGAACGATGTCTACGCCACAAAGCGCACGGATCCCGTGAGTTTTCCTAACAGACTTTTAATTAATTTCTTCAATTAATTAATCTCCCTTCCCTAGAAATGGATTTGTCATCGCTATTTGCAGCGCATCGTGGACATGGCCCTGTTTATGGGCACTATTGTCATCGTTGAGTATCCCAGCGCCTTCACCTTACTGCAAGGGGGACGCCAGCTGATCAAGTGCTTCCCGAAGCAGGTGGAGGGTGGCAACCTCGAGTGGGAGATATTCACGGGTGTGGTGAAGGACGATGAGTCCGATATTCAGTTCCTCAAGAACTCGGTCAAAATAAACTAAGAACTAACACAAGAATTTATTAGGTAAGACATATTAAGTCCACGAACATGGCATCTATCAACAAACCGTGCAATTTCAGCTTCGCTTCGAACCAAAAATGCATTTTTCCTGCCGTCTGCGTCTGCGGCTTTCCCACGCAAATATTTCCATGCTCATTTTCTAATTACGCGTGCCACGAGCTGAGCTGCCGGCTGAAAACTCATTCTTCAGCTCCATTTCAATTAGGGTTTTGCCGGCTGTCAGTTTGAATGCCACTGGTGGAGGACTGCAGAAGTCGAGGGTCCTTGCAGAGCACCACCACCGACGAAGCTCCGCTGAAAACAGCAACTACAATGGCTGTCAGACACGAGGCACGCGTCATTTGCCGGAGCGAAATGCATTTTGCACAAAACCAAGACCATTTTTAGCTAAAATCACCCAGCGACCGACCGAGCGACCCAGTTGGAAGGCTCTCCTGGCCCGGAGAAGAGCCATCCTGATGGAACGCTGACTGACTGACGGACTGACGGACGAGAATGATTGGCGGTTGTTTGGGGCAATCCTTGGGGCGCTGCTGCGGGAAAATCATCCGAGATGCACTTTTGGTATAACTTAAACGAGCGAGCGAAGCCAACTTACCTACAGTTTTTATTATTGACCGATACTGTTAATGTTCTTTGTTTTATAAAATCTTGTTTGTGTTTTCTGTTCAATTAATAAGTATTATTTCTTCGCCTAAAACTTATTTCTTTTCTAGAAGCAGTAAATAATCAATCTTACTAAATTAATTTGAAGTTATCAGTAACACCAAAGAAATGCTTTACCTAAAACTTGAATTGAGGTAAGATTTTCCTTTAAAATGAATTTATTTTTAATTTTGAAATGAATATATTTCAACTGAATGAAGCAGAAAATTATAAAATGAATTTATTTCAACTGCTTGAAGCAGTAAATGATTTTTGTTAAGTTATCTGTAAATCCAACTATTTTAATATACATTTTAATGAATAAATCAAGTATTTGTTGCTATTCTAATACTAAATCTCTTTTAATGTTTCACAGCTCTTAAGGAAAGTATTTAATTACCATCCGATAGTTTATCATTCCAGTTGATAGAGAAATTAGTAAGCTCTGCAGCTCGAGGGCTATCTTTTGTAAGATGCAAATGCAATTTGCAAATTTATTAGCGAAACCGTGGCCCCCGGCAGCTGTTCGTCTACGCAGGTCATAAATAAGCAACGAAAAATGCATTAGACAGGTTTTCGGGGCCACGATGCGATGCGTGCCACATTTCGCACCTCCACAGCGGCGTCCATGAGCTGGAGGAGATCGCATCGCATGCCGCCACGGCACTCAGCCAAATGACAGGCACCACAGAGTCCGTGTCCCCCCGCTAATAAAGCCCCCCGTTCCGTGCACACACACTCTGCATTAATTGCGCAAGGAAATATGTGTTGTATTTTCCAGCCAGTGTGAGTTTTCTTGCGTTTCGCAATTTTGTTGTTGCTGCCTGCTGCCTGGTTTTTAGGTTTTTGGTGTTTTCTGCTCCGGCAATCGGAAAGTGCACACCAAATGGCAGAGGGAGCCTGCTCTTGGTTCATGAACACCAAATTAGTTTCTGCTGAATATTATTTGATGGTTTCTGAGGGCAGGGGATATTAGGAGAGCTCAAATGCTAATTTGATGGCAATATGAATGCCATTAACAGAGAGAGAGAGAGAGTACTTCATTCTCCTTGAATATCATTTAGTGTGCTTTTTGGTCTTTACATTTACAAAGTAATGCATATTTAAGGGTATATTAAGCTCTATAAAGAAGTATTATGTTTCTGATTAATACTAATATTTATAAATTTAAAATGGAGCAAAGTTCAAGGCACTCAAGGGGTTACGTTTCTGGGCAAAATATCATCACTGTTTTTGATTAATTAACTAAACTTTATGCCTAAATAATATTCTTATTTAAACAAAAATGTATTTAATACATAAAAGACTTTAGTTCTCATAATTGAAAACATTTTTCGCTTATATAAATAATTGAGAACCATTACTTTCGAACTACTACTCCTTTGGCTCCTTTAAAAAAAAATAATAAACCGAAAAAAGGGGCAAACCTTGTTTTTTAGTAATTATAAATTAATAAGTGGTCTGAACCCATCATCCCGTGAACTCCTCCTCCTTTCCTGTTTTCTTGGAATTTTTTTAGTGATTTTTTTGCTGTTGTGGCAATCTGTAATTATACGGGACTCGGGTCTCTCAAAAGCTGGCACATGGCGGAAGCAGTGCTCCTTTTTCACCGCTCATTTTCTCTTCCTATTCTTTCGCAGCTTTATTTTTTGCTTTTTTTGACCCAGCAACCTTTAACCCCTGACCGCCGTTGGCAGCTGCTAAAAGCGCCAGCAAGTATTAAAAACTCGTTTCGACTAAATATTTAAACAGTTTATTATGCTGGAACCCCGATGCTGCCGCACACACATATGGGCGTGGCCGGTGCCGCCCACGCGCCAACACTAGCCCGCATCCGCACCACCCCCCCTCGTCCCCGCTCTCTGGCGGTGTAAAATGGCGCGTGCAATGCGCCAAAAGGAAATTTAAATTTGAATTAATTATGATGCCACGCCTGGATGCAGGTCCTCCCTCGTTCCTGTGTGCCCGTGTCCCCTCAGATATTGCAATTTGTTGCTGATTTTCCGCCGTCGCGTCGCCATTGTGGTTCTGCGGGGTATTTGTTGCATTTGTTGCATTTACCAACCAAATAACAAATAATAGCACTTACCGCCCCTAGAGGCGCCTCGGATGAGTGTGCGTGTGTGTGGCTCGCCCCGCTCGCTGTTATTTAATTTTTTGTTTAACAAAATGCAAACAACATAAGCAGCTTGACGGGGGTTAAAACTTTCCACCCGCGAAATGAAATGTTTTGGAAAATTTGGCCAACAAACAAGAGCTTAAAAATTAGTGGCCGTATATTTATATGCGTGTGGATTTTAAATTAAATATCGGAGTACACAGAAATTAAGGGTAAAGCTAATAAAAAAGAAGGGAATATTTGGCAGACTAAAGCCAGACAATCGTAACCCTTTAGTGTCCAGGAGTAGCTTAGGGGGGTAAATGATTTACATTTTCATTGAAATATATAAATTTATTTATTAATATTCGTTATTAATAAGTTAATCTGTTTATGAACTTAAAAAATCAGCGTTCTGACAGGTATTCAATTCAGAAACATTTTTAAATCGGTTTCTTTATTAAATAAAACTTATTAATTTATTATTTTAAACTCTGAGAGTATCAGTACACATTTTTGGTAATATTTCGAAGTCTAAAGCTTAATTATTCTAAATTAATTCCACTTGAATTTCAAATAAAAGCAGCTTTTCCTATTTCTGGGCGGAAATAGCCCCGCCCACAAGGTCATTAACATTTAACTGTTCCAAAGCACCGAGAGTCGGGCGGAACAGGTGAAATCAACCAGTGAATTCATCAACCACCGAGAGGAGCAACAACAACCGCCACAAGAGCAACAATCGATGCGATGCTGGGCAACAACAAAAAAGAAAACAATTTCAAAATGTGGTGCCAACGAGAGAAGGCTCACTGCCACGCTTTAATGCCACACTCGATGATTTTCGGGAAAAAAGTGGAGGGAGAAAAGCCCCTTTTTGGTAAAAGTTTTTAATACTCTTACTAATTAGTAGTTAATGTTTTAAGAATATTATATTATATTGTTAATTTTATTAATTTTCGATATAGGTTTCCCAGCTTGATATTCGGTGCGCCACCATGCCATCTTCATATATTCTGACTTATAAAACCCTTCGAAAGGGCATTCCACGTTTGAAGTGTCGGAAAACTTGCGGTAAAAGGGCGCGTTTGGTTCTCTGCAATTGCGTTTAATTACGAAATAATCCAAAGTGAGCTGGAAAATCGATGGGGTTCTCGGTAGGTAGGTGGGCGGCCTTAAAATGTGAACTTCATGGTGGGAGCTATATATGGGGAGGAAAGCAGGGAGCTCCAGAGCTGTGGCGGCCCATGTCAGCGCCAATGATCCAGCAGTGGACAGGCCGTTGACGTTGCTAACCCAATTAAACTGTCGCCAGGCCGAGCAGATAACATCCTTGCAGGGTGTCCCTCTGGATCCAGTTCCTCCTCCCCACCGCCAGCTGCAGTTGGGGCTCTTTTGCCGACTGAATGAGTAGCAACTGTTTGGTCTGCCGTGAACTGGCACTTTGCCCAAATAAACCGCAGAAGCAAAAGCAAAAGCCACTCTGCCCTCTGCCTGATTTACCCCCTTTTGGCCACTCGCTTCGCGGGGCTTCAATAGCAATTTGGTTAAACTCCTTTTTAATTTCAACCGCAGTTCTATCTCACCGCAGTTGACGCCTTGGAATAAAGCCAACGGGTGTCGGGGAATGGAAAAGCTTTAAAAGGTTTCGAGTCCATTTTTATTACTTACACATATAAATATATTTAAACATTCAATTTATTTGCTTTAAATTAAATTAAAACCTCCCCCAATCAACTTTAAATTCCCTCTGCGCTTCTATTCTATTTTAAGCTTCGTTTTTACAGCTGCTGCTGAAATTGAATCGAATGTTTTGTTTTAGTTATCGCCGGCTGCTCTGACTCTGCTGGCTTTATTTAAAAAAATCCCCCCTCAGCACCACCAGCACCATTATCTTTTGTGGCAGGACAATTTTCAGCGCCATAAACGGCGCAAATTTCATTAGCATCAGGCTAGACATCATCTGACGAACAAAAGGGCGACGATTTCTTTTGCTCCGTCTGGGCCAAATCAAATTCTGACTAAAATGTGCGCGCAGCATGTCTTGAAAATCTGAGGAGAAAAGCAAGAGCTTCGTCCTGGAAAATGCCTTTCAGTGTGAAGCAGTTTTAATTGTCTTTTTCGAAGGAAAAGACAGAAGCAAAGGCAAAGGCAAGCGCTTCTCTGATATTTGTAATGTGCAAATATGCGAATATTGTTTCTTCTCTTTCTTCTCGAATATATGTATGTATTTTGCCAACTTTCCCTGTTGACTCTCAACATTTTGTGTTGACTTTTGTCAGCGGCCTTGAGCGGGGGCCCTTGTTGTTGAACTTCATCATCAAAGTTGGCCAAACAACAAATGCATTTCTCTCTTCCGCTTATGCAATTATCCCAGGGAATTCCTCCTTTTTCTGCCTTGTTGTTTTCCTTGCCAAATTGTTTACACAATCGGGACCGAGAACCTTTGCTGCCGCCCGTGTTTAGCCAAAGTATTTTTAATTAGTCGGAGTTTTTGCTTTTTCTTCCGCTTTTTGTTTGATTGCAATCGATGGTTTATAATTGATTTTGAGGGTTCAAAGGTAAACAAGCAGAAAGTCAATAAATATTTGGATTTAATTAATGCGCGGCTTAATACAGAGTTATTTCCTCTGGGATTATTATGTAAAATTAGGCTCTACACATAAGAGATTTGGTTTTATTATTATTCCAAATAACAAATATGAGAAGTTAACTTTTTGTGCTAAACTTTCACGTATTCAATTACCAGTTATCTTTTTTCCTTGTAATATTTTCCCTAGCCAAGTTAATATAATATTTATTAAGTGTAAATAAGATTGCACTGAATTATGCTGTGCATTTGGGAATTTAATTATCACTTTTTTTGAGCTTAATTTGAAGAGAGACTGGAATAAAAACAACAACGACCGATGGCAATTACCAAAATAACAATTAAAGGCAAATGAGTTAAATAAGTTAAGCGTTAAATTGCAAAAATGCAATTTAAATAGTTTGTTTAACCACCAACCCGAGCGCCTCCTCTCTAAATATTCGCTTTTGTGGGAGAAATCATGCCAAGACTGCGTTTTATTTGATGCGAGACAAACATCAGGAATTAGAGCCCGCTGGCGAAACATTCGTTTCATCACGGCTCCTCCTGGCTCCTGGCTGCTGGGCTGGGAAAGGCGGAGCACTGGGCCGGGGGTAGACATAGCACAGCATGCTGTTTCCTCCCAGGCCCAGGAGGAGCGGCGCATCCTTTGTTTGTAATTAATTTCAATATAGCGAGGCATTACAAGAGAAACTCAGTAAATTTCAAAGTATGCTGCGAAGCCAATAAACTCCGGCGAGGCGAGGGTGGGTGGGATGGTATGTAGCAGGATGCGGAGGGGGTTCAAGCACACACACACTCGCAAACACTCGCACAACACATGGTGTGTAAAATACATTGTGAATATTGCACACGAGACGCGTGAGATGAAAGAAAATGCTAAAATTTAAACCTGGAACACGTGGGAGCAGCGTTGCCACGTTGTCCTTTTTTCAGCTAAGTCAGTTAATAAAAATAATCTGGCAACAGCAGAAATTGAAAAAATATGGCATCTCTGTTTATAATAATTCATGAATTAGGAATTAGGAATTCATGAACATAATCTGAAATAGGGTTTATCCTGATTTCTTTCAAAATTAAAGCTATTTTAGTGAGAGTTAACCATAGCTGGACTTTGAGAAAGTGGGTAATAATAGGTCTGCATTTTTTAAGCATTTTTTATTATTATTTTTTTTAAATATAAACTTTTGCCAGCACTGACGTTGAGTGGGCCAAAAGGTGGACTCTTCCGCCCCACCAGCCTCCGCAAATCCCATTTCCAGCGACTAGCGGCGTATTACTTTGCCCATAAAAGTAGTTAAATTATGTTGACTGAAAAACAGCGCCGGAATGTGCCTGTGTGTGTGTGTGTGTTCAGGGGGAGGTGGGTGGAGGTGGAGCGCTGGCTGTGCCAAGGTTGTTTGGTAACACACACATACTCACACACAAATAGCGATTCGTATTTTTGCGCCAAAGCAGATAAAAGTAACTCGCACTCGCCATTTTAGTTAAAATATTTGCACGTTCGCTGGGATTGCACACGTCCCTGAAAGAGATGGCTAGATTGAGCGAAAGAGACGGCCACACAAGGAGGGGGGGCCAACTGTTTGGTTTGCTGTTCATTTTATTGAAATTCTCTCTCGCATATTGGCTGGGGAATTGTTTCGGTTGCCGCTATTTTCCCTCTTTTTTTTTGTTCTTTGTTCGATGAGCAGCTTTAGTTGCCACACAAAATCCACGCGAACAGGGAAAAGTAAATGGAAATCATCTCTAGCTCGGGTTTAACATATATACATGACAAGCACCTGATAATTCCAGGCGGGGTTTTACCATTTACACAAGTTTTTAATTTTCAACGATTGATGAAAGCGGGACAAAAAGAGTTCGATATCAAATACAATCGTCGTGTAGAAGGGGCTTTGCTTTTAGCAGCGTTGCCAGCTTTGATTATTTTGCCACAAACAAGCCTAACCTGAAACAAAACAAAAAATATCCACATGCGAAATTAGGTAATAAAGTTGAAAAATTTCTGTGAATTCTTGCCTTTGGGAGCACAAGTTCTGCACGAACCATGTCACAGGATATTGAGGTGTGCGAACCACCCAGCGACTCCGTCTCGGCGCTGGAGTTTTTGCCGACCAAGAGCAGCTGGAGCAAGCTGGCCGCCGCCAGTTGGGATCAGTCGGTGCGGGTGTGGGACGTGCAGACGGACCAGGGAACCGCCATTCCGCGGTGCATGCACATGATGGACTCACCCGTCCTGGACATAGCCTGGAACAAGGATGGCAGCCAGCTGTACATGGGCGACGGCGCCGGCAAGGTGCACGGGCTGGACCTGGCCACCAATACCCCTTCCAAGATCGGCGAACATGCGGCGGGAGTCAGCTGCTGCAACTTGATGGGCCTTGAAGGCAACTTCTTGATGACCGCCTCCTGGGACAAGACCGTGAAGGTGGGTGGCCCTTCGAGGGAGCTCTTTATTAATTTTTGCATTTTTTGAAACCTCACAGTTTTGGGATCTGCGCTGCAAAAGGAATGTGTACAGCATAAATCTGCCGGGCCGCGCATACGCCGCCGATGTTATGCACCCAGTGGCCGTGGTGGCCTGTGCCGGCCCGAAACTGTTAAGTGTTTCCCTGGAGGGAAGCCTAAAGGGCGTGCAGCAGTGGGATTGTCCGCGCCATGGAGCGCCCAACAGCCAGGTACGGGCCGTGGCCATAACTAAAGGCGTCACCTCGCAGCCCTACGCCTGGTTCTTGGCCAAGAGCGACGGTATGGTGATCATGCAGTCTCTGGACCCCAGAATCCAGGATGACTGGTACTTCCCGTGCCATCGCAAGCAGCTTAGCCAGGACGGCCCCTGCGATGTCTATGCGGTCAACGATGTCAAGGTCAATCACGAGAAGAAGACCGTGGCCACGGTGGGATCCGATGGCAGCTTCGAGTTCTGGGACTTCATACTGAAGTCCCAGCTGATGCGGAGCAACGTCCTCTGCGGGCAGGCCTCGGACTCCATTACCAAGTGCTCGATCAGCGGCGACGGTCGGGTGTTCGCCTACGCCGTGGGCTACGATTGGGCCAAGGGGCACGAGTACCATAATCCCACAACGAAGCCAAGGATAATCCTGCGATCGGTGGTCGAGGATATGAAGTCCAAATACTGTTGAATCCAACGGAAGCTTAAGAGGTCTTGTACAAGTTTTTATAGGTTTTTGAATTATAATAATTGTTGGCTGTTTCTTAAGGATTTTCGTTTGGGTTTAGTTTACACTTTTACGCTTGTAGGTTTTTAAATTGTTTTCTAAATATTTAATAGTTTTATTTTAATGGTGCTTTGTAACAGGCCAAATAGATATAAGATGAGTTGGTCACACTCTCAAGTTTCCACAATAAATGATCTTACTTTTCAAGAGAAACACCCAATAACTAAGATAATGAATCTTTTAAGTCTAAAATGTTATAGCAGATACTTTTTCAGCTTTTTTAAATAAAAAACTGACAGAAAAGTACATAATACAAAATCGCCGCTACTCAGTTGCAATATTCACCATTCATGTGATCGCAATTAGGTAAGCTTTCTGTCGGCTCAACTTTGATTGAAATATTGCTCGGAATTTGTGCCTTGCAGCTTAAGTTGCCGCTTCCTGCTCCGTTCAGCTGTTATCCTGCTGGCGCTGCCGCTACTTCCCGGTTTGGCGACAATTAACAAACAGCCAACTAATGCTCATAATGAGCTTGCATGCGATTAATTTTCCACTTGAGCTGTTGAATTTCACGCAGCCTCCGTCTCCAGCTCCATCTCTCGAGTGCACTCCATAAATCATATCCCATTGTCGCTGCTGCGCGGAGGAGCACAGAAGTCGGGGGTCTTATCTGGGTCGGAGAATTAGGAGGTGGCAATCGCCTCCATACCCGGTCCCTGTCCATGCCAGCTTGGCTCTGCTGCATATCAGAGACTCACGTCAGATGTCACTAATCTAAATTTATGCAAATTGCCAACTGTCTGAAGTTGGCTCACATGCGATTTCCACTGCCACTACCATCTACCACCGCCACCGGCAGATTCCAAATGCAGATCCGGAGCAGCGAGCTGAGAGCTGAGAGCTGAAAGCTTCAACTGGAAACTGAAAGAGACTTTGCAACAGTTGTAAAAATGCAGCTAAATTCAAATTTGACATGCAGCGCAGTCGGATTTTCGCGGAGTCTGGGCTTCATTTGGGATGCAGAGCAGCTCCAGCTACCAGCTACCAGTTACCAGTTGAATCGGCTCCTCGCTTCGCCGGCAAGCTCTTATTAAATTAAAACGAAGGCGTTTAAGTGCCGCCCCGAGCCACCATGCCAAGATCCAGGAGAGAGACTCAATCTGATATGCAAAACATTTTTGAAATAACTCAGCCGTAAACAGTTCAGCTGGAACACCACCACACCAGCATCCATGTGCCAGCCGAGCTCAACTCAGAACTTCTCTCAAGCTTAGCCAAATTAATTGAAAAAGTTACACGCATCGCCAGCTCCACCTCGTCCATAGTCTCCTCCTCGCTCTTCTTTTTTTCGTGTTTTTGTGTTTTGTTTTCTCCTCCGCAGCAGGCAGCACGCCAAAGGAGTCGGCTACATTCCTCCAGTTGGCCCAAAAGGATTCGCACTTGATTAGTCCGACCGGGTTGCAGAGGCCAGAACGATTGCACCAGCATCGACTTGGAACTGGATTTCATTTTTATTAAAAAAAAGGAGATTAAGTAATGTGATTTCAAAGCGTTTAATTACACTTTATCACGTTTATTATTTTTAGAATTTTATTAGTCGTTGAAACCATATCAAAAACTGCTTTAAAAGTAAATTGAAGCTACATTAAAATTAGGCAGAAAAACTACAAAAGAAACCGTATCAAAAACTATTAAAAAACTCCAATTTAATTTGCTTAGTTAAAAGTAAAATATGTTTCTTTTAGGTAAATATTATATTTAACTTAAAGCCCTGGTTAAAGATCAGTTATAAAAACCATAGACTTACTTCTTTTAGAGATCAAAATCTGCTTAAATTTCATACTCTAGCGATTTAATTTCTGGGAACTCTCCTCCATAAGAGTCCCTGCCAGTTGGCAATGTTTCTGAGAGCTCGAAGCTCACGGGCTCTGTGCGCTTTGCCTTTCGGTTTCATTATCGCGAAAACGGCACGCGATGCCAGAGGAGAAGCCAGTACCAGGGCGAAATCCGTAGCCAAAGTCGCTGCCAGCCAGCCATTTACAAGTCGGCGCGTTTGTAATCGCTTGCAGCTTCCCTTGGCACTGTACGGCGATGTAACTCCTCGATTTCCCACCCGATTTTCCCGCAGCCAACTGCCACTTAGGTGCCCATATGCAAAGCGACAAAGTGTGAAATTTCACTGAGCGTTGCCCCCGCACACCAGGGAAGCGATGGAGTTGGCGGCACACACGTGTGCATGTCTGGAGGGGAAGATTCCCGAACCAGTTCCAGTTGACCAGCTGGCCATGTTGGCATAAGCCCCCCAAAATACCTGATATGGACAAAGTTCTCTTCTTGGGCTAATTAATGCGGCAAAAGGAGATTTGCTGGCTTAAAGGGACCTGGGTCGGGTCCCTGGGCTGCCAAGAAGTAATTGCAAAAGAGGAAAAATCATGGGAAAATAGTGATTAATGCGGGGTTTATTTTTTGTGCAGCTTTAAAATTAATTCAGAATCTTATTTATATGGAATATATTATAAATATGCAGAAAAATAGCAAGACTGGCTTAATGAAACACTTTAACTAGCTTTAAATTGATCTAAAATGTATAAACAATCTTAATTGCGTAATTTCCATCTTAGTTTCTTAAATTTTTCCCTCATTTCTTGTTGGGAAAAGTAACTGGGATGCGATAAATTCACTTTTAGCATATCGCTCCGACTGCACAAAGGAGAGGAGCTTCCACTTTTGGCCAACATTTGTCAGCGGCTTGTGCCCTTATTTTATTTGCACTTGTCTTCGGCTAGCTCCTGCCTTCCCTGCCGCTCCCGCTCCTGAGATGTAACAATTTCAACCTATAATTTATTCAGCTAAATCCTTTTGCCGCCACGAGCGAGGGAGAGCAGTGAAAATAAATTAAATGGAAATCATTTGTCTTGCTCAACAAAATATCACGCAAATGGGAGGGGATGAGGACCCATGGAGCCAGGGAACGAACCCAACAAGTGGCAGCTCCCGGAGAAAATTTGCATAAAGAAATAATATTCATTGTGCGGGCGAGGGCGAGGAGGACTCTGTGCAAAAAGGATTTGAACATGTCAAAATTGTCCTTGACGGACGCTAAAGTGGATAGAATGATTCCGTTTTATTCCCAGAGCATTCCCATTGGATTAGCCAGAGGATCTTGAAGTATTTTCTGCTCTCGGGGGTTCCCTGAATTTCCCTTAAAGGCGCCCGCAAGTATGCAACAATTTCGTTCGATTCGGTCAGCTGCTAAACCTTTGGGGCTTATCACAACTTAACTATGCGAGTATATATCGCCTGCTGAGCCACGCCCCCCATAAACCAGGAGCGGCGGCGGCAGCAGGGTCGAAACTATCTCGAAAATCTCGGCTGGAACCCCGGAAAGGGGCGATTAACAAGATTAAAAGCGCCATTAAATGCTTTGATTCGGATTCGGCTACAACACACAGGCCAAGACCACGCAACCGCAGATACGCAAATGTTCAGCAGGCAGCGGCACCGGCAGGATGTGTGTGCTGCGGATACAAAGATACTGCTGATACTGGCTGCGGAGTAGGTGGAGTCGCCGAGTCCGAAAGGCGCACCCAATAATTTATCCCCATGCCCGCCTCCTCGAAGGAACAACACATGTTTGTGGCTGCACCAGCTTCATCCTCAGCTCCAGTCTGTCGAATGAATCCCTCCGATTGGGAAGCTGGCCTGGAATGCCTTCTGTTCCATCTGTTCCTCCTCGGTCAAGACGTAAATTACGCCCAAAATTTGCTGTTAAGTAGTTTAGCGCCAGCGGCAGAGATACATTTGTATCTCCCTCAGTTCCTCCTCTTCCGAACGTGTCCAGATTGATTTAGGTTGCGGGCTGAGCTCCACACTTGATCCCAAATCTCGGATCGCCGCTGAAATTATATATGCGAGACCTGTTCGAGAGAGGGGACCGGCTCCCTCGTGTATTTCAACTTTTTAATTCCAAATTTAATTTGGAACAATGTCCATTGTCCTAATTTCTAATTGTTAATGCATAAGTGTGTGCTGTGTGCCATTTTAATATGCTTATGTTTGGTAATTTGCCAATGTGCGATAGAGTTCAGAGGTGAACAATATTTAGAAATGAAATGAAATCCAATTTGAAATGCATACAAAACAACGGGCATTTATTTTTATGTTTTTACCGGGAAAGACTAAGTTGCAAAGGTTTAATTTTGTTTGGGGAATATTAGTTTTTATACTAATTAAAAATATTTCTTAATTAGCAAAAATAAACGAGTGTGAGATACCCGGAACCCAAAGCTTTGTGGTTTAAATTCTCCTTTAATTCTTTTCAAGGTTCTTTCTCTTAAAAATCAAAAGGAAATAGTCTAAAAATACTAATTTCTATTCCTCGACTCCCGGTGTAATAAGAGGCTTCTAAACAACCACGAAATCTTCGCATTTTCTTTATTTTATAATATTTTTGTAAATTTCCTTAAAATTCAAAAGCATTTTACAATTATGATCACCACCGTTTGCATACAAATACACAAAAAATATATTAAAGTGCAATTTATTGCTGTTTTGCCGCGTTTAGTATTAAATGAAATTAAACAATAGAGGGCGAGGGCTCGGCCAAAAGCTAAATTGCATTTACGCTGGCAAAGCCAAAGCCAAAGGCAAAGGCAAAAGGGCAGCGGCACAAATGAGCAAAAATAATTTAATGGCGAATTGCAGCGGCAACTAATTTAAATTGAAATTAAAATTGATTGTTTTTTAAACGCATCGCGGCACGTAGGCCCTCCGCGAGGGGGCCAAGAGCCTTGTTGGTGGGTGTTAAGTGGAGGCTGTTGTGCGTGTCAGAGCGAAACAGAGTAGTCTGCTGGCTGCCACGTCATTGGCAACAATGCCGGGGCTAAAAGCAAACAATGGGCAATGCAAAAAGAGCGGAACGCTCTGCTCTGCTCCGCTCCGCTCAGAATGTTCAACAAGCAAACAAATTCGTTAACAAATGTTCGAAATTGCAACAGCAGCAGCGGCAGCAGCAACAATGCTTAAAACAAAAGCAAAACAAAAATTGAAATTGGCCAGCTATCCCATGAAAGGAACGTTGTCGTACGGGCAAAATAATGAAACAATAAATGAGTTGGTCAGAAATTCAGCGGTAATCGACAATCCATGTGCCCTGCCATTTTAGGTAAGGTTTCTCTATATCTCCTTCTTTGCTTTATTTTATATTTTGTATATAATTTAATTTGTTTTATATTTTTCTAAACTATCTACATAAACGTGCAGAGCTATTTTTTAGTATGGCTGAACTTTTTTTTTCTCTATTTAGGCCTTCGCTTTTTTTCAGAGCTCGAAATGTTGGCTCTAGTTTTCTTTATTCTAGTTTATTATATTTTTAAATAATGTTATATTTTTATTTTAATTATTATATTATTTGTCAAGGACAAGGAGCAATTTTAGTGCAAGCCAATTGATATATTCTTCTATGTGGAGGCCCCCTAGTGTGCTTTGGACTTTGTGGCGCCTCTAGAAATGTAGTACTAACTCTCAGTAACTCCCAATAATCGTAATTATAATTAAATATTTATATTTAAATAATAATTAAACATTAAGAAGCCTTAAAAAAACAAAGATTACCATACTAGTTATTTTTGTTTGGTTCTCTAGTTTAATTAAAATAACTTTCATTATTATTTCCTTACAGTTTTAAGCAAAATTCGTTTAATGTGGTTTCTGCTTTTTGTTGCCCAAGTGGAAAGTGCATTTTCTAGCGAACCCCTTCTAAGTGAACTAAGCCCATTTTCACATTTTCCCAGCGCGTGCCGTCACACACTGTTTTTCCCTTTTCCCTCCCCCCCCCCTTTTTTCATTCCCCCCTCTCTGTTGCACCACCGCACAGTGCCACACACTCAGTGGAGTCACCCACACTTTTGGCATCCACTCAATTATATTGCGTGCCTGTTGTCGCTTTTGTTTGTTGTCATTGTTGTTCTTGTTGCTCTTGTTGTTGTTGAAGGAGGCTGTGTGGTTGGCATAAGGGGGGTGGGGGTTGGTTTGTGGTGAAGGACGAGGTGAGGCCCCTCTTATTGTATTTTTAGGAAATTGTTGCTAATTTTTCTGGGCATAACAAAATTGAATTTCGCAGCTGGCCAACGTTGTGTGGACTTGCACGTGCACACACACAGCCCCACTTGAAACCCCACCCACTACCCACTGGGGGGACTCCCCTCCTTGCCCGCACAATACAGGCCGTGTATAATTGCCGCCATCATCATCGCGGGCACTAATATGGCTTGGCTCTGGCTCTGGCCTGGCTATTCTTTTTGTTCCTTTCTTGTTTTGGCCAATTAACTGACTTGCTGTTGGCTTTTTTGCTTTTTATTTCTATGTTTAGCGGCTAATTTGGGTAAATGTTGTCAGTGAGCACTTCTTTTACTTTATTCCCAGCTAATTGCCGGCCCAGACAAACGAAACGAAACGTGCCGTGCCGGGGAACACAACAAAGCCATCACAGGATGGACCAAAAAAGTATCGATACAACAGTTGGGGTTCTGTAAATCGAACGGGCAATGTATTCGATCGAAGAGAACATATATTTAAAATTAACTTCATGGTTATGTCTGCTTTAACAGAGGTTTTTAATACAAAAGTAACTAATAAAGATGTCTGAGAACATCAGAAAAATAACAATTCAGTGTGAAAAAGAAATTATAGTAATACAAAGCCTTTGAAGAATAATTACTTCCTCATACATAAACTTAGAAGTTAATACAACCAATTAATGATTTAATTTTAAATCAAATCCCATCTAATGTTTTCAGCTATAAAAGCTTGACTGTACTACTCCCTTACTGCCCCTCCTCTTTTCTTGTCGATCCATCAACTTGTATAACTTGAAAAAAAAAGCTTTTTAAAGTCACAACTTTTTCGAGGGGAAAACTTTGGCCGCTGTGTGTAGTTTCCATTTTTTTGCTCCCCCTATTTCCGGCTGCTGCAACTTCTCGCTCGGCTCCATCAATAGTTTTTTAATAATTAAAATTGCGCCAAAGCAATTAATTTTAAATTTTAAAAAGGTTACGATACCTTCCCGGCCTTACTGGGCCAGCAGGGCCAGCGGGGAGCCAGAAACTGAGGCTGACTGCGGTTAGAAAATGTGAAAATATGGAGACATGAAGCCAATGTCTGGCGAATGTCACTTGAAAAATTTAAAAGCACCGCCGCAGACCCTGCAGGGCCAAGGGGGGGCTATAAAGGGTGCTAGGTGGGCGGTCGCGCAATGGGGCGTATGCTCGATGTTGGCAAAGGCGAAACTTAATTAATTTGAGTAACTTGGCAGTCGTCCGATCTGGATGGCCTGCACCCACCCCGTACCTCCGTTTTCCACCACCCACCCGTGGGCGTCTTTGCGGAACTTTGGGTGTGGCATGAATTCTTAATAAATGCCGGGGAAAAGGGGGCGTGCCTGCCGCAGAAATACAACAAGAAGAATGGGAAAAGCCAGGGGAAAAACACGGGGAGGGCGCGCGAGGAAAATACTGCAACCGCCCCTCATTTTAATAAAAGGGTTTTCCGAAAGAAAGAAATTACTGAAACTGACTATGTCAACATAATTAACTTTGAAGTGAAGAGGATGGGGGAGGGAACTTCCGGCCAGTGAGAAAAAACCTACACATATGGAAGCACATCCATGGAGTTGCCAAAAAACGCGGCGGCGACTGCAAAGAACTCGGCAAATGGCGTCGAGTGTTTCTCATAATTAATTTTAATGTGTTTTTTAGCGCCTTTCCAGAGCTGCAAACCGAGTTACAGAGCCCATTTGGCGCGCCCTTCTAATTGGCCAACTTTTTTCGGCAGAAAACAGAATCTGAAAGCAGCAGCAGCAGCAGGGAAGCTTTTTTTCTGGCCCAGGTGAGTGCATCCATAAGATATTCATAGCTGCACTTTAAATGCCAACAAGAAACCTATCTCTTTCAGCAACTTTTATTCATTGATTCGTTTCAGTTTAAAAATCTTTGCCCGACATATCCATTTACCTGTTTTGCCAAACTTTTTGATTGCCCAATTTGCCAGCAAGAATGAGCTGAAGCCTCAGGAAAAAAGAAAAAATAAAGACAAAAAAGCTGGAAATTTAAACAGATGTGGACTACATGTGGTCTGGCTGGCTTCTCCTGGCCAAAGGCCACTCGGAATTGGCCCAGAGAAGAGTCTAACTATGCAGCCAGAGCTAATGTGCAACAAAATAAATGGAGAGACTGACAGCTCACTCGGTCAGCGGGAAATCGGGGCAGAGTCCAGAAAATGGCTATTCTCTGGGGCGAAGCGTTGACGACGATGACTTTTAAATTGTTTTATTGAGGTGCCAGGGTATGCTGGTTGGTCAGAAAGTTTAGTTTAGCAAGTGCAAAATAAATGACCAAGGAAGTCTGGTTAACAGACTGTAAGGAGCTGCCTGGTTTTAGGTTCGAGTAAAGAAAAAGTAAATATTTCTTAAGCATATGTAGGACATTAATTTTAAAGAGAATTACCAGAGACAGAAGACTATTGCTTTATTATTTAAATTTATAAGGTTAGTTTGTAGTTAAACACTCTCTCTTTCCCTTCAATTATCTCATTTCAAAGACCATTTTAAAGGCTCGTCCTTGCTCCTTTTCCTAGCCTGTCACCGAAATGGCGTTAAACTCCTGCCCAATGTCCCCTAAGTAGCATTCACTGGCCAGCAGCTTCAATATGGCGCGCTGACATGTCCAGCATGTCCTCGCTCCCTCCCTGCCGAAAAAGGGCTCATAAAATGTCGCCCCGCAAAAACTGGGACTCTAAGCCCCTGTCAGCTAAGAGGAAAATCCGGGAAGAGGACCAGGACCAGGTCTCCCAGTTGCAACATCATCGTCATGACCGCCGGCCATCTGAAGCTCGAAGTGAAGCAATTTACGTGCCATGGCGGAGCCCGTGGCTGGGTGCGTTGGAAAGTTAATGCTCTGCTCTCGCAGATTAGAAGCAGAACATGCGAGCGGAACCACGAACTCCGGTGGAAACTCAGGTGAGAGAAAGTCGCTTTTCCGGCTGTGTCATATTAGCCCAACGGATTTGTGTGCCTCCAGGAAGCTTGCTATGCGATAGTTTCGCTCAATTGAAAAGTTTATCCTTGCCGCAGCTGTATCTATATCTATCTATAGATTTAGAAAAACACAATTAATTATTTAGACCTGCGGCATTTTCAATTACCCGGGGCTGTGTGTGTTTACAAAATGTACCGTAACGAAGGCAAAATCGATTCGTTTTTTCAATTAAATTCAGCATTTTATTCGGCGGCACTCATCAGGAGGCGCTCCTTCTGCTGGCTCCTTCTTTGGCAACCAGGAAATGGTTATTGAAATTGTTTCGAACATTTTACGCCTTCAGTTCTGCCTCGAAATTGGCTGAGGACGGGAGGTCATTCGATTCTATTGCCGGAGGCGGCTCTCTTTTTTTTCCCTTTGTATTTTATTGGCAGCTCAACTTTGTCACGTGTCAATATGGAGGAGAGATGGGTCCGGAATAGCAGCAGGCAGAGGCGGAGGCGGAGGCGGAGGCGGAGGCGGCAGCAGCTCATTTAAATTTTAATTTTAGTCTAGGTCTGTGGAGGGTGGCCCACGCTGTGCCTTCGGCAGGACCAAGTTTCGGGCATTGACAGTTGCGTTGCGTAAAAGTTTCTGCGGAATTCCCATTATATTTCAAAAGCTTTTCCGGTTGACTTTTTGGCCGGCGAGTCATGAATTCGTTTCGGTTGAGCTTTGATTGAATAACTGAATGATTTCCATCAGTGGAAAATGCCAGGGAAAGTTTCTCTTAGTCAAAACTAGGAAAGTGTGATCGCGGCAGAGTATTTATTTTATTATAAAGAATTCTGTTGACAATTTTGTTATAATGAAATGGAGATGTATACTTTTAGGCCTGAATTTCTCTAGAAAGGGAAATGTTTATATAATAATATAAATATACAATTAAGTTTCAGTACAACTGAATGATAAGCATGGGGTTTTTTTTTTATTTTAATAGAGTAATATTCCATTCTCCACATTTAATCCTAATTCAAATATTTAAAAATCATCAAATACTCCACAAATCACCAAAACTAAAGCCCAAAGCTCAGGTTAATTTAAGATAACTGCCCCGAGAACTTTTCATATTTATTGCCGCCTGGCACACATTCTTTCTCTGGCAAAAAAAAACAGAAAAATAAAGAGTCTTTAATCGATTTATGAATTGTTGAACATGTCCAGAGCCTCAATATATATTGATGCATTGATTGCATTGAGTGATGCCCCCCAAACACGGCCAAACAATGAACCCAATTTCATTTAAATCGCATAAATTCAAATAAATAACAGAGGCAAACCTGAAATGGAGGCTGGGAGCTGGCAGGGCTCACAGATTGGGGAGACAAAGATTTAATAAAATGACACAAAAACACGCCGAGCAAACATAAAAATCAATAAACAATAAAGTTGATTTATGCGTCAAAGTGTCAATTGGCAGTAGCCAACGCTTCCTCCTCGCTGCCCGTTGCCCTTCCTTTATCGCCAGTTTTTAACCCCTCGAATGAGGCTTTGTTCATCCATGGCATCCATGGCGTATGCGTAATTGCATTTGACAGTGCCGCCTGTGTGTGTGGAGGAGAGTCGGCCTGAAACGCATTTAAGTGCTTCATTCGATATTCCGATGATGCCGCTGCCACTGCCACGCCCACTGCCACTGCTACTGTTGCTGCCCCCGCCCCCGCTCCCTTCCGCATTTGCCATTTTATTTCGAAATATTTTCCGCCATCCCATGAATGATTGAGAAATATGCTTTTGATTTTATTCCCATTGACCGACCGACCGACCGACCGACAGTTGCAGTTGCAGTTTCGTGTTGCACTTATTGTTGCAGTTGCAGCTTTGACACTCGAGGGGGGCGTGGAAAATCGAGGAAATTCAGGGGGGGGCTAGGGGACCTCCTCCACAATTCATCTGTCAACCAAATCAATTTTGCGGCTTCAGCCATTTATCTTTGTTAGCGCTCAATTGACGCAGCAGCCGCTGCCGCTGCGGCTGCCACAGATACTGATTCTCATTCCGACTCCGGATCGGCAGCAGTTAGCTATCGCTATCGCTTTCGATTTGGGGCAGTGACTAATTGAGCCGACTGATTGGAATTTAATTGGGTTTTGCCGCCCTACCCGCCCTTCGGCCTGCGAAACATCGCATAAATATTCCATGCGAAATATTCTGATACATGGCAATGAGCTGGACAAATATCGGGTTCAATTTGGTGTAAATTGCCAAGGGCTAGAAATATAATCGGTCTGATGAAAGTCAATGAGGCCCTTGTCAAAAATGTGGATTTGTCCTGTGGAAATTGGGGATTGTGGAAGCCCGGAGGGGTGACAAATCGACCAAAATCCAAAGCCACATAAAAGGTAGCAATTGAATTAGACAGAAAATGGAAATAGATTAGTTTTAAAGCAATTTAAATATAATAATAAATTTAAATATAATAATTACTCTTTAGCAAACATTTTCACACATGTTTAGGGACCCCAAAAAAAAGGATTCCCTGCTACTATCGAATCTCCCGAATAGTCTCATCTCCACTCATCCGGGGACTCAAGAGCTTTCCTTTCGCTTTTCCCTGTTTGTCCATTGTCCACGTAATCAGCTCAAGAGCGATTATCTCTGTGCTGTGGGCTGTGCAACTGTGCCCAGCTCCTTGACTCTCTCCCGGCTCTGGTGTGTCTGCCAATAGAAGGGGAGTCGCCGCCGTTTGCCGTTCGCATTTTCCAGCCGAAAACTGCAATTCATCAACTCAAATCGGAGGAGACGGCGGCGACGGTGGTGGCCGCTGATCCACACGTCTTAGTCTCCTGGCGGCAGTTTGCCTTTGCCACCCACAGTGGCCACAAGTCAACGAGGTGATTTGCATGCAGCCACGGTTCGCGGGTGGTTCCCCTGCGCGACGGGGATTCCCGGGAAGAGGGGCTAGAGAGCCGGATTAGACGCGACACTGATTGGGAGCGTGACCAGAGTTGTCAGCGTGACACGAGGGGGCCTGGCAGCTCCTTAGTGATGGAAATAATCAATTATAAATCTTAGTTTTAGATATATTCCATAATTTATAATTAATATTATTTAAATAGTTGAAATAGTAATTTTTACCCCCTCTTACAAGGCTTTTACAGCTAACTACATTCCGAAATTAAGAGTAAATGTCTTGTGCGGACCGGGGACCTCTTCCACTCCACTCAACTCCACTTCGACTCCTGCCCTGCTCCTCCCGCAGATTGCGAGCCCCCGAAACCCAATCCCGATACCAATCCCAATCCATTCTCAACCCATTTCCATTTCGGGGACGGGACCCATCCGCATGCGTTACGCAAATTGAATTCGTTGGCTGAAAATTTATGCAACGTCGCGTCGGCCAAGAGAATACATACAGCATCGGGGCAAGTACAAATGGGGGGCACTCGGAGGGACCTTCGCCGAATGCCGGTATATGTATATATGCATGTATATTTGGACAATGTACTTGGCCCCCATCGTCCGATATCGGCAGAGTTGCATTCGGAGGAGCACCAGCAGCAGCAGCAGCCACTGCATGTAAAACTGGCAACAGCTACTGAGAAATTTATGCTTTGTTTTGCCTTGGCGATACATGGAACATCAATTCTCGTTAACTTTTCATGCACGACCGGGCGATGGAACATGAAATGGATATGCATTCTCAGTTCTTTGCACAGCCACTCCAACCATACGAGCAGCCAAAAAGCCATCAGACATCAAATGGGAAAAGGCAGAAGCTATTTAAATTAATAATAATCGAAATAGTGCCAAAAGATACAAAGAAACGATAGAAAAATTAATAGACAAATACTTATAGCTTTGTTGTTTTCTAAAATATCTTTACATGATCTAAACAGTAATAAAATCTCTTAAAAGAAATGCCATTTGTCGTTGATCACTCAATTTAACCCATTTAATTTCTTGATTTTCGCAAACAGCTGCGGTCACATTCGGCAATTGTTTCTGTTGGATTTTTCTGTTTTATTTTTTAACCCAGACTTTACGCACAATTGAGCATTAAACACGGCCGACTTGTTAGGAGCATAAACCACAAATTCGTTTTATTAACTCACAGAGGAAGAGCCAGAGACGGCCCAGAGGCGCAGCATATAAAACATTTTTTGTTGCTGTATTTTTTGGTATGCATGAAAATGGGGAAGTCTGAGGGGAAATGTATGCAAAGCGCCCTGACCTGACCTTCGTGACAAAGAGCACAACAATTGCCTTGGCCATTCAATAAAAATGTAAATTAACTTATCAATTACAACGCCCAAGAACAACAATAAACTGGGGGCGGACCTGGCTAGGCACGTGCTGTAAGGACACATATATTTCCTCCCTCTCCCCCAAAAAAACATAAAGTCGCGTCCAATCTTGTGGCCACTTCTCCGGCCGGAGTTCCTTTTCACTCTGGTAACGGTTTTCTTATGCAAATTGCCAGCGCTAAAATATTCCAGCCTCATAATTTTTATTTCCGTTATTCGAGTTTCAAGATTGTATTGCATACTTGTTGGCGCATCGTGCCGGAGAGAGAGCTTTTCCCGCGCCTTTTGGGAAATTTGCCTTGCTAATATGGCCGAAAAGGAGCCAGGGAGCCAGGAGCCGGCCGAGTGTCTGCCAGGTTGTCTGGCAGCGGCTGCTCTCTTTCTTTTTTCCCCCTCGGCTCCTGAGGCAATCTTCGAGAGAAGTAGGAAGTAGCGACGTGGGTGGGTCCAAAGATATCGTGGACATAAATGACATAAGTTACGACTGCCTGGATCTGATAATATCTTAATTTAGAGAGTGGGAGAGCGTCAGAGTTCAATGTGACCGGCCGGCCGGGGGCCCACTATCAAGTTAAGTGATTGTAATGGACCACACAAAGCAGCCAGAACTGTAAATAGACTCGAAGGGGGTCTTTCCTCTAGGAAATAAAAGGAGACTTTTCTGGTGCAGTGATGGAAAGTCTAAGAGCACTGAGAAAAATTTCTGAAAGGTAATCGAAGGCAAGGCTATCGATTGCAACTCCATCCATATTGTGCATCGATAAGAGGCAGCTATCGGCGGGAAATTTATTGCTGACGCTTAAAGAAAGATTTGAATAAAGAAAATAATAATCTATATTATTTTTAAATTTGATATTAGACATATTTTTTCTCTGTGCTCTCGTTTGACACCTTCATAGACCGCCAGTTGTGAAAGAATGCATCCAACCTGGTCGGGATTTGCACATCACTCGAAAGCCTCCCACAGAATTTTCGCACACTGAAGGCTAGAATTACGTCTCTTGCTCTCCATGATTTTCCTGACTCGGCCCAGAATTGAAGCATCACATAATCAGAGGTGAGAGGAACTGAGGCGAAATGCAGGCGGGCACGGAAGTGGTCAGTGGGCAGAAGGCAGAGCCCGAGTCAGGGACGATGACGATGACGATGATGATGATGATGAGGGGTTTGGCCTGGTCATGCAAGGCGCATTTTCGCATTCACACCGCTTGCTTTTCCAGCAAGTCAGACAAATTATGACCACGATTTCTTCTTCGGGGAAATATAGGAGCCGGCTGCCGACTGCCCGCCTTGCCTGCCGGCCATGCGATAAGCATTTGCGTGATTAATGAAATTCGATGCCCATTCCCTCCTCGAGTCCGAGTTGAGTCGGAAAAGAGTTGCGAAAGGCAAAAGGCTGCTGCTGGCCTGGGCTTGGGGCTTGGGACCGGACCTTTCCATAAATAAACAATTAGGCCTTTGCCACCCGCAAGCCGAAACTCGCAATTCCACTCGCAATCCTGACTTACTGGCTCACAATGGGCGGGCTTTTCCGCTTTCCCGCTTTTCCTCGCCCAATTAGAACTCGTGCGCGGGCACGCTTTGCCCATTTGAATTTATATTGAAATTTAATTTAATTAATAGAGCGACTGGCGACGCAGTGGAGCTCTTGGAGTCTTGCAGTCTCACCCACCAGGTGTTGTATCCATTTCCCATTTTCCTTTTGGCCGCCTATCGCAGCGGGAAGTGTCAAACAGTCAACTCAATAACTGTTTATTTAAGTCGGTTGGCACATTTCCAATTTCGGCTCTTTCCAGTGAATGTGCAATGTGTTGAGTCAGTTTTTCCTTTGGCCAACTTGCTCTATATAGTCGTATATTGTGGCTTAGCAGATTGGCAACGTAGATTTGCATTTTCTATCTCAATTGGCGGTTTTGCATTTCATTAGCCTGATCCGCGCGCCCTGGTTAACTCTGCATATTTATTGGTCTATAAAAAAGGGTCTTACGTGCTGGGGATTATTGATTCAAATGATATTTGATTGGCTTTTGTGTGATATTTTATATATGTATCAGTTTAGATAATTATTCCGTCTTGATGTTTACAAATTTATAAATTATTTATTCTCTCAAATTGTTTCAGAAAGTTCAGTCTAGGCATTTACTATCGATACTTTCTGCGATATTTATTTAAAATTTATAGAATTAGTTTATTTATTTTTAATTAATTATTATAATTAATTTATTATTTGTTTAACTTTTCCTTAAATTCAATATTTAATGACTTAATTGTGATCTTCTCCAGCCTTAAATAATGTTGGCTATGTTTCATCTTGAATTCCTGACATAAAAGGAGAGATATGCCCCTTCACTTTTCGCCACAAATCTTGCATAGCTCTGGAGGAGCTCTCCTGCGATCTCTGCCCACCTGATGTCGAAGTGATCGATATTCCTGGACATCCATTTGGCATCCATAACGAGCCAAACTCCCAGCTACTACGCCTCCGCAGCGGCAAGTCCCAGGACCATTTTCCGTTTTCCATCCGCCCATTTGCTACCGTTTAGCCAGATTGATTTCGGGCCAGAAGCCGCACGACTACGCTCCGATCACTTGGCGGCGGCTCCTGAGAAATGGGAGGGATGGGGGAGGAGGGCCTGGGCTGGGTGCAGTGCGTCACGCCCACCGGTGCAGTTTTCCCATCGCTGCAGCGGCCCATCAATCAATTTCGAGTGGGGAGGCTGCACTGGCCTGGCCTTTACCTGCCCCCGCCTCTGAATAACCGAATCCGCGAGTTGCACTTGGACGAGAGGATGCGAGGTTAGGCCTGCGAGCGCTTTTGGTTGTAAAAATTGTTTCGGCATCATTTTTCATATCCGCAACCGATACAAAACCCAAAAAATACAAAACAAAAAAATGAAATAAAAACAAAAACGTAAAAAAGAAGCCAAAGCCAGAAAACAATATCCAGGCGGCGGCGGTGGCGGCAGGGAAATCGAGTAGCATCCTAACAGCAGGAGCTTCATGGAGTGATGGAAAAAAATCAAGGTTAAGTAACGACGTTTTGAATACCCTGGTATTTTAGTATTAAAATAATAATAACAATTTTTATTTAAATAATACTAATTGTTTACATTTGATTTGGTTTTCTCTTTTGAAATTGATCGAAATAATCGAAAAACATGGTTATCGATTGCCGGAACAATATTCGAACAATATAATTTATTACTGGCTACATATTAAACTTCCTCGTGAAGCATTAAGAATTTAAATAATTTACTGAATTCTTTGAACTTATCTCAAAAAATTAGTTTCAAATACTTTTGTTAGCCATTTTTTAATATTTTCAGTATGATCTCGCACATATTAAATATTTTAAATAATTTAAATATCAGTGAAAACCAAAAAATTAGGCCTCTACGTAATTAAATGTTGGTGAAATACTGCACAGAGGTGCCTGATTTTGATTATTCCAACTAAAAAATAAAATGAGGATTATATTATTCAATATTTTTTAATAAAATATTTTAAACAAAAGCCCGGCTTCTGATAGAGTATAAATTCGCCTGAAAGTTAAGTCTCTGCGAGTACCTGATCGCTGCATTTCTTTGGTCTTTCTGCGACGCTTTGTTTGCGCTGCTATCGACACTCCCGCACCTCATCCCTCCTCCATTTTCCTGGCCGGCTTTTGGGCCAGGTTTTCTGACAGAGAGAAGGTTTCGCTGTTGCGCGAATTTGTTGCAATTTCTCATTGTCAGCGAACGCGTTCGCCGGTAAATTTTGATTAAACGCTCCCCGGGAATTCACTTTGCCTTGCACTTTTTTGTTTTTATTTCCCCCAACCGATAGGATAGGTGGCATCCGCACTATCCTCCCCACACCAGGCCAAGTCCCAGTTGGTGGCCACCAACTCTTTCATTTGAATTTGATAAATTGAGCTCGTTGCAAAGCGATATGTTATGCAATTTAGGGATTTCTTTTTGGGTAAACAAAAAATATATTGAAGCGATAGTTAAATGTTTGTACAACTCTCAAAAGAGAGAAGGAACTGATCAGAGTTTAATCAGGCTTCTGGGTCTGGGAAAGGTGAACAAATTAGAGTTATCTCTGGGGATTCGTGAGAATAAAAAGCGATGTTGTTACCGAGTTATTAACTTATCGCGAACCTGTGTCGTCAAGATTAAATCGAATTCACTTAAGGACAAGTTAGCCCGCATTAAACCTGCTCAAAAATTGAGGCCTTGGTACGAAAAATTACAAATTGTAGAGCCCCAACTCGAGGGAAGGCTACAAACAAGGGCAAATTGATCCCTGCCTGTCCGGGACAAGTGGTAATAATAATTTCGTGCCAATTAATCAGCGTTAAATCAGAGCGTCAACATATCCACTCTTTCTGCTCCTCTTTCTTGTGTTTTTTTTTCTGTTTATATTTTTATATTTTTCAATAAACCGCCAAAGGGGCAACCAATAATTGCCATTCGCATTTCACGTTAACAAGATTCGATTAAAATCTGGCCACTCTGTGGCTAAAGCGCAGCCAACTTCACGATTCACCTGCAACTGGTCACACTAGCCCTTTTTTCTGCAAACTTCCGGACCGGCAAGTCGCGTGCTTTTACGATCGCAAGCAAAAAGTAAGAAAATTCTATAAGTTTGAAAAATTGGTGCTGGTATTTTTGTTCTCTGTCAGAAAATGAAGCCTCATGCATCGAAAACCAATGTCTCCAAGGCCAAATCAAAGGCTTCGGAGCAGCCAAAGAGTGGCAAGGGTAAGGCTGCCACTGCCACTCCAGCTTCTGGAAAAGCACGTGTGGCTGAACCACCGGCTCCCCCACCGATGAATTCCAAGAAGGTGGCCAAAGCTCCGGCCGTGGCCTTGAAGAGCCTTGACTCGACCCTGAAGAAGGTCGAGAAGTCCGAGGATAAGGGTGAGAAGGCAGCAGCTGCAAAAGGCACCAAGAGACTGGCGCCTTCATCGGGATCTTCGACCAGTGTGGTGACCAAAAAGCCACGCTCTGCTGCACCAATGGGAGTTCGCAAACCCAAGCCGGTCGACGCGTCACCCGAGGCTGCTCCTCTCAAGAAAAAGGTAAAGCTGGAGAAGCAAGCACCGGCCTTGGTAGCCGTCAAGGAGGAAGTGGCGGCTGTGCCGGCTGCCCCTAAGCCTGGAGAAGCTAAGGCCAAGGCTGAGAAAGCCGCTGCCAAACCCAAGGCCAAGACCAAACCAAAACCAAGTCCGAAGCCCAAGAGAGTGCTGCGAGGCAAGGGTTCCGCCAAGAAGAAGGAATGGCAACGCTTTATCATCGACTGCTCATGCTTGGCGGAGGACATGCTGATGGACGTGGCCGATCTGGAGAAGTACATGAAGAGCCACATTAAGGTGAACCAGCGTATCAACAACCTGGCCGACGTGGTGAACTTTGACCGCTCGAAGCACTGCTCGCTGACCATCAACAGCAGCGCGCACTTCTCAAAGCGCTACTTCAAGTACCTGACCAAACGCTATCTTAAGAAGAACAGTCTGCGCGACTGGGTGCGGGTGGTGTCCACCGACAAGGAGACCTTCACCATGCGCTACTTCAAGATCCAGGGCCAGGACGATGACGACGACGATGATGTGATCAACCTGAAGGACTAAAGCTACAAATTCATGTTTTTCCAAATGGGGTTTCCCGTTTAAAGGTTCTTTCTCAACCGAAGTTTTCTAATAAAACAAGGTTTTCTTTTTCATTCTTCAACTAACTTTGCCTTTTTTAAATCCCCTTGAAGAACTATAAATTTTCGAATTTTTAAGGCAGGTAGGACTGCTTCTTGGGGCCAGGCTACCTTTTAACTTGAACGATTGACATTTCAGAGAGGGCCTCGAGTGGTTTTCGTCTTGTTTTGATTGGGGAGGAGCCCCAGTCCGACTTGTTTTCTTTACCTTTTTACGCTTTTGTAAATACCTTAAATTGCCCCATTGGTTCGGGGGGATTGGGACTGTTTTCGATGCCAGTCCGGCTTAATTGCTTCGCTGTGGGTCTGGGTCTGCACAATATGGCAAAAACCGTGGGAGGGGCTGGGGATCGGCGGTGGGGAGTCCGAGTCCTCTGTCAGCATTGGCCGTAGGTGGTCCATAACAAGCTAATGAAATGCGAATCCAGCGAAAATGCGACCGACTGAGTGAGTCAGGCAGCTGTCAAAATCGAAATCAACCTGAGCTGCACTCGTCTGGGGGCCAAAAAGAACGGGCCAAGGAGGAGAAACAAAGCGAAAATAAACATAAACGTCATGCAAATCGTATGGTAATTGCTGTCATCGCCGGGCTCTTGTCAAAAACGAGTTGAAGTGTTTTGTAAATGCCAGAAAAAATTAAATTCCAGACATGCAGAGACCGAGTCCAATGATAATAATAACAATGTAAGACAAGCACACGCGATTATTATTTTGTCAAAAGCGAAAAAGAGATGTGGCCAAAAATAATAAAATAAAACGGTAGGAACAGCTTCGGACATTACCTTAAAATCTGGCAGCTAATGATGATTAAAACTGATTGAAACTGATGGCATTAATCACCCTCTTGCCTACAACTAATTTAGCTTTATTAATAAGCGTTTTTATGATGAGCTAATTTCCTTTGAGCGCGTTTTCCATCAATTAATTATGACCATTATTTCATTTTGATGAACGCTTTTTCAATTTGCACCAAATTAATTAATTTTAAGGTTTTTTCAACGCATTAAAATGGGAGTATAGCTATATATTAAGGGTAAACACCTTTTGAATCTTATAATTAATTACAATTTAAATCGAATGACAATCCTGTTTTAACTACCATCTAATTGGCTTTTACTTAGGCCTCAGCTGTCACTTCTTGGCCAGAATCTCGGTGTGTAATCCGTTTCGACTTGAGGTTAGTTAATCCCTGTCCCTGGCCAAGCTAATTAACACATCGATTACAAGGCTGCGCGGACAGTGTCGCTGCTCGGAATTGATGGGCCTCGTTAAAATATCCACCATATCTGTGATTGCACAAGGCCTTCTGGTCTTGACTTGGCCAGCAAACGAGTTGGTTCTATTTTTAGGGTCAAGTTCCAGCGCAGGTGCAGAAGCTGTTGGGGTATATTTAAGGCCCATAGACCGAGGATGCTCATCATCATTACCGGAGAAGCATCATCATCATCGCCAAGTGTGGATCGCGGTGAAGTGTAGGTGACAGATAGCCTCGGTCTGCCAATATCGCTTACCTGCGGACAATGGATTGACAACGCGATATCAACGCTTTTTCTGGGCCACACAGGTTTTTTTCCCTGGCTTTGCAGGCGTTGACACTTTTGCCTTAATCCACTTGTGTTAATAGTCATCGTCTTCCACTCGTTTTAGGGTCGTTATTCGAGTTTTTCTTGCCCAAATTGAGCTGGGGAGAAATCGCTTACACATTTTGGCTTTTAATCTTTTTGAATATTCTTCTTTGCAGATCATTTGCCTCGCACTTTGCCGCTTCATCGCCCTTTGGAAATTCTATGCCAAAATGTTGAGGTGAGTTTATGATTTGGGTTTAATTATGTATTTATTTATTTAATATTTCCCACAGTTCTTCCCATGAAATCACCATGGTGGGCCTAATCTGTTGTGAAGGCATTGTGCTGGCCACCAGTTCGAGGAACCATCTTATTTGCCACTTGGATGAGCGCATCTAGTAAGGATAAGTTCTGAAAATCAAACCCGAATAATTTGTATATATTTTTAAACACATTTTTCCCTTCTTCAGCTGCTGTGCCCCTCATACCAACTATGATCTCGATATTATCCTGGAAGTGGGCGGCCAGGTGGATTATCTAACCCGCGAACGTGGTCCAAAGGTGACCGTGCCTCAGGTCAAGGAGATGTTGTCCCGAAAGTACGAACCTTCCGAGTCCATGAATATACTGCTGGCTGGGCAGGATAAAGACGGACTTCACATCTATAACATGGAACCGGGCGGAAGATCCTCACGCATCATGTACGCCGTCAAGGGAACCCAGGGCGTTGATGATGTCCTCGAGTATTTGATGGAGCACTGGAGAGAGACCATGAATCTAAGTCAGGCCGAGCAACTGGCCCGGAAAGTCCTCCAAGTGGGGGAGAACGGATTCGTGGACATGTGCCTCATCTACAGGGCAAGAGACACTGACGACCAGGCTATGGATTAATCGAATCGCTGTTCCCGGTGAAATAAATGCAATGATGGTGATTCCCTGTAATTAGCCGCATTTCTCAGCAAGTTTTGCAGGTTGGCCAGGAATAGATTAGCCTTCTCCGGCTCCTCCCACTGAGAAATCCAGTGATTTATACTCCGCGCTCGCCCTGGACAATTAATAATGATTAAAAGCTGGCGCCCATCATCGGGCCAGGCCACGCTGAGTCCTTATACGCGTTATATATAGCTCTATATAATGTTGGAGGAGGAGATCCCGGCAGAAAGCAGGTCTAGAAACCGCTCACTCGTTAGCCCCCGGGGCTTACCCCGACAGCCAGCTATCCAGCTGTGCGGATTAACTTGAATTTATATGTTGTGGCGGCTGCATTTGAATAATTTCATATTCGAGCTGGGAATTGGGATCTCTATCTTGGACTCTCTGTGCGTGACCAGGCTTCATTTTCGCCCCAGCTGCTAGCTGCTGCTCCTCGCCTGCCCCAGTTGTGTGTGGTCTCCTTCTGGGTGGCATTATGTTGTCTGCCCCGGATTTTCCCTTTTTTTTTTTGCTGGACAGTTGCTAATTGATTTCTACGTAGATTGGACTTCTTGTTAATCGGTTGTGCGGCGGCGAGTTAAGTGGAGCTCGACAAGAGATGAGTCGGGGTTTAAAAATAAAAAATTCGGTCTCGGCAAAATATATAAAGAATAAAAATTTAACATTTTGGATGAAGACTGAAAAAATGAGTACCAATAATCAAGAAAGTCTGGCCAGCCTCCGTCTGTCTATTAATTGTTCAGTGCTGGGCTGAGTCTCAGGCCAGTGGGTGATAAGTATTCATGGAATGTACAGCAGGTGCAACTCAGAAATTGAATATTAATTCATAAGAAAAAAGAACCCTTCTGAATGCCTATAAAATGGGGAAGATCTGAACATTTTCAATTAGATATTCTTTAAAGTAAATGACTAAGTAAACCTTGCAGAGTTTATATAATTTACCAGAATATTTTTAGAATATAAACTTAGTCGTAATCCATATAAATATAATATAATAAATATTAATTAATATACTAATACAAATATAATATAATAAATATAAATAATGAATACAACGGTACATATTTTTTGTAATTAATTTTTTATTACATTTTAATATTTTTCAATAGAGTGGCTCTCTACGAGCTATAGAAACGTTACAAGATTTTGTTCTGCCAAAAGACTAAATTTATACATGAAAGGCGATTGATCGAAAAAATATTGTTCACACAGAAAATGTAGAATCGAAAGTTCTTCTCGATAGAAAGCAGAAAAAAGTAGAAAAGACGAATAACAATTATTTAGTCCTAATCCTGATTAGGCGCATAAATAATATCTAAAACCTGCTTGGATGACAGAATCCATTGATCTGGTTGTGTGCATAAAATCTCTACATTTCGGCATTTTGTGTAGTAGAAATCCCTTTCGCTGGCCATGAGTTTTAGGCATTTATCCAACTCCTCGAAATCCTTGGAGAATTTCTCGAGCTGGTGTTGAAGGTCAGAGTATCTCCGATCCCCCTCGTCAATGGCCTCTTTGGACACTGCCCGGACCGCAGCTTTGGGGACGTCCTTGGCTGGCTGCTGATCAATGACCGAGCTACCCTGATCGATACTCGCCTTGGAGAGCGTAGACTGATTACTCTTTTCATCGATCGACAGATTGTCCAGCGAGCTTCTTGGATCGATGACCGAGTTTACCTCGTCGCTGCTCTCCTGGGAATACGACGTGGAGGACTGTTTGGAGCTTTCATCGGTCGACTCATTGTCCTCGGGCTGGTCCTCTTCGATGTCCGAGCTTACCTGGTCGATGTCCTCCTCGCAAAGCGTAGACTGATTGCTCAGATTGTCCAGTGAGCTTTTGGGTCGACCTCCCACTCCTGATCCTGCTTAGGATCGATGTCCGTAAAGTTGGCACTGTACTTGGACTGATTGTCCACCAAGCATCTCGGCTCGATCTTCCTCTCCACGGGCGAAGCAGTACGCATGTACTGGCACTGCTTAGGCATTACTCGGACGTGATCGATGGACGAGTTTCCTTGATCGATCCTCTCCTGGGAGAGCGTAGACTGATTGCTCATTTCATCGATGGACAGATTGTCCAGCGAGCTTCTTGGATCGATGTCTGAGTTTACCTCGTCGATGTTCTCCTGAGGGAGCGAATTGAAGGACCGAGTCCTTGTGTCGCTTGTGTCGCTCGACTCGTCCTCCGAGCTTGTCAGGTCGATCTCCCTCTCCAAGCTCCAAGAGATGTCCTGATTGGACGTTTCCTGGTTAGTCATTGAACTTCCCGTGCGCGGAGATGTAGAGCTTTCCATTAGGCAGTCATAAATGTCACTAGTCGGCGGCTGCGTGGAGCGTCGAGGGCATATCTTTGATATCGGTCTGCGTACCGCGGAGCTGCAGCGTGTTATCATCTTGGCGGCTGAGCGCGTCCGTGCACTTGACACTGCAATCGAAAGGGACCGGACCCTCGGCGATGGGTTGGCACGCCGGTAGCTCTTGGCCATTCCGTCGCGATTGCCAGGGCAGGGCCAAGTCCTCGCCTGGGCCTCGGAGCCGAAACCCATGGGGGCGCCCTCGCGAACCGCTTTAGCATCGTATTCGCGGCCTTCGCCGATATTGGCATCAAAGAATTTTCTAAAGTACTGCAAGAATTCCAGGTTGTCCTGGAAACGGCCTTTTATCAGCTTTTCTACAGGAATATCCTGGGTCACTGCCATCCTGTCAAAACTTGCTTGTAGTATCTTGAAGTTTTGAACAAATTCGTGCTCGAGATTCGTTACATATTTCACGCGATGCAGAGCCACCGAGTTGGCGAACAACAGGTCCATTAGTTGGCAGTATGCCGCACCTGCAATGGCAAGCGGAACCCTAAGATAGCTTTCCTTTCGAGATATCTTAGGCCAGGACTTACCCGTACAGAGCTCATCAATTTTTGTAAAGTTCGATTTGAGGGTCTCGTTCACCCAATTCAACATCTCGTGGCGCGAGCGATTGTCTGTAGTTTGGTTGGTGTAGTGAACGTTTACGGCCATGATGGCGGTCTACTCT
>VNJO01006902.1:0-22753 GCA_008042535.1 Drosophila tani | reverse complement strand
AATATCATATCACAGGCTGAGCATATTCAATTTCCGGGCCCAGAAGCCGGGCGAAGATGTGAACGAAGCCAAAGCTTTGGTTAAATAATTATTCATTAACAATAAGTACTGAATTTTGAGTTCAAGTTGAAGTGGAATTCCACATACGACGTGTATTCTCTGCAAAAACTGAAATGAACAAGAATTAATTATAATTTTATATATATTTGAGAGATAATAATATTACACGTGTGTAAATGAAAGAAGTATATGAAAGAGATTTTATTAATTGTCAAATAAAAGCATACCAATATTATAATTATATTGTTGCTTTTAACAGAATTAAACCTGACAAAAGGTCCATTGATATTTTGCAAATATTAATTTAAATACTATTATTTTGTATTTTTTTAAATATATATGTAACACCCTTTTACCTTTAAGAACCTTTACATTTTTAGTTAATTTTCGCACTCTAAGCATTTTCCCTTCCTGTGTGTGTGTGGCGCGCGTGTGTGTGGCTCGGTGTGTGGATGTGTGTGTGTTGCAGCATCATCATAAAATTCAATTAAAGCGAGACGCGCACAATCAAACAAAAGATCAAATTAAATGCCGGGCTAGCAATTTACTTCGCTGATGTAAGAAGGCGTGGCAGCGGGCTAACCCCCAGAATAACACATGTGTGTGTGATATACATACATATATGAGGGGATATATGACTGTGTGCACTTAAAAAAAAACCATACATTACTAAGCAATATAATTGGAAATAATTATTAAAATCTATTGAACAAAAGAACGATAGAAGTATATATGTGTATATATATTCATGGAGAAGCTTATTAAATCGAGATTAATAATTAAATTCTATTAACTTAAAATATATATTATATCTCTATATGTATTTACTTATTTATTTATTATATTTATAAAATATTTTATATTTAAATTAAATAAAAGAACAAATAAAAACAAAATTCAATTTTCCATAGATATTACACTCTTACTTTCTCTGCAAACCTTTCTTAGTGTAAAAATATACAAGTATGTGTGTGTGGCATAGACAACGGCACGCATTGCGGTTTAACGCGCTTTTCATTACATTGGCGGTGGCGGTGGCGCTGGTGGGGGAGTCCTTCGGGAAGGAGCGAGGGGCGCGCCAAGGCTGAAGGAAGCTGAATGGCAGCCAAAAGGAACATCAAAGGCTGTGGTGGTGGCCACACACACATAGATGAGCAGGATGGAACAAGAAGGCAGGAGCAAGGAGACAGGGCAAGGCAAGAACAAGAACAAGAACAAGTTGCTGCGGTATTTTTACGACCATTTCAGTTTCGTAATGGCAATCCAAAAGCTTGTACTGGCTGGGGGGCTGGACCGAAAATCATATAAAAGTCATTGGGACTTAGTTAAGCCAGCGATATTAACAAATGCCAAGGATACGCGACAGGAGCAACACAAAAAGGAAAAAAAGGAGGGAAATAGGAGAAGGGAGCAGGAATGGGTATGCGGATGATAATAAACCAGGCCAGCCGCAAAAGCAGCCAGAGTTTAGCGATATAGCGACACTAAAATCCACATGTTACAAAGGACATTTGCGGCAGACTTGAAAGCTAACTCCCTAACTCAAACCCGACAAACCGAAACCCAAATCAACTCAAGAAGGAATATTACGAGAGAAGCCAAACAGTAGCCTATAAGATGTAATTACTAAAATAAATAAATATTTAGGAAAGGATAAATGCTTGGTATCAGTATGCTGATCCTGCTTTTATCTGGCTTACCTCATCATTTATTTTATTTGCAAGAATTTACTATTATTTATGGTCCATATCAAAGTTAAATGCTTTAAATATCACTTTGGCAACCCTTAACCGGTAACCGATGACTCCGGGCCATCTATCACATTCAATCAGTTTGTAAATCGCTGACCACAATCCCGCATCCATTATCTGGCCAACTCTTGACGAGGTGTTGTGCCGATGACACGAGTTTGTACTTTGTCCCCATCCCTCCACGTAACTCTGTCCCGCTGCCATTTACCCACTTCCGATTCGCGCCGGTGGCGCCATCTTGCGTGCAAGCAATTACAAAGTTTTGGGCGCTGCATTTAATTACGTAGGACGGCAATCCCGCTAACCGGCAATCGGCCATCGGGCATCCAGATCCAGGCATCAGCATTTGTTACAGTCGCCGTACAATGTAGCAAACTAATAGCTGACCGCTCCGGGCGCTTTCTGGGGTTAATGTTGGCGAGGGGGGGGAGTGAGTGGGGGTGGGGGTGGGAGTGAGTGCCGGTGCGGGCCCAACGAGCCGCTTAATTGAATGCCCTTGGCGAAAAATGAAAATAATAAAGAAAAACGTACGAAAAACAGACTGAAAAACAAGTGAAGAATTTCAAGTTGGCTTTTATAGACTTTCAGATGGCTCCTTGCCTTTGTTTTGTATAATACATTGATTGATTTTATGGAAAATAATACATTTTTAAAAGTATAGCAATTATAAAGTATAAATAAATAGTTCAAATAATTAATTAAATAATTATTATTAAATGATAATAAGTTGAATCTTAAGGTGATATCTTAGAAGGGAAAGGAATAGATTCCTAGGTTATTAAAATCTTAATATTTTCAAGACTATATTTTATTTTTTAGCCTCGATTTCTGGAAATTAACAGATTTGTTTTTATATAAAATCTCTATTATGATTTTAGAAGAAATTGCTCTTAAAAAACTGAACAAAAAGATTTCCTAACAAGAAAGAAAGCTAAACCGAACTTTGTATACCTTGGATCATTGAAAATCGATCCATTTTGGTTATTTTGAAAAAATATAGAATTTTGTAAATATTGTAAATTTTACATTTTAAATTTAGAATTTTACATTTTCATATAAATTGACCGATAGCTTCTATAGCAGTGATAGAAGCGGATATAGATGTCCGATCTAAATAAAATTAAAACCTTAATTCAAAAACCGTAAAATAACGCTATATCTCGAAATTTATGGAACTACGTGGAAAAACATAGAAGTTAACATTTTTTAAAATTGAATTTTTTTCACCGATCGAGGAATCCTCATCCAGGAATTCGAGGAATTCTCATCGAGAAATCATCGAGGAATCATCGAGGAATCATCGAGGAGTCATCGAGGAATCCTCAAGGATTCTATATTCCACTCAATATACTCCGTAAAATAATGGCAAAAACGTGTAAACAAAGCCCTGGAAACGCAAAATTATAATTTGTGTAAGAGAGAGAGAGAGCCACGCACAGGGAGCGAAAGAGATGGCCAAAGCAGTTGTCCCAGCATTTGGCTTCGACTTTGGCTTCTTCCCGCCGGCTGTTTGTTAATGGCAAAAGCTCAAGCAAATTTTCATGTTGGCTTAGACAACGAACGAACGAACGGCCCAGCTGCACCGCCGCCGCCGCCGCCACAGAAATTGGCCTTCTTTTTTTATTGTCTTATTGTGTAACTCCAAAGGTCCTTCCGCAGCTGCTCCCTGCGAGGAGCTGCCAGCGCGATTCCAAAAGTGGCTACCACAAGCCGCATCACAGCGCAGCACTTTCTTCCCTTTTTCATTTCCCTTATTTTACACAGAGAAAAATTGGGCTTAATACATGGAAGTATATTATATATTATAGCCTCACTGATGTATATTAATTTTTGTACGGTGTAAAGCACTCGCCGCTTCCTCCTCCATTTATTTGCAGAAACATAAGCAGCGGCATTATGAAATGCCAGCGGCGGTTGGTGGCCATTTTGGTATTTTGGTAACTGTTAACAGCAACGGTAAAAGCAAGCAAGGCAGCCAAAGCAAAAGCAAAAACAGCGGCAGCACCAAAAACCAACATGGAAGATGAAGCAACAACGGTGAACGGACAGAAATGGCGGCACATGGTGGCGAAAAAATACAAAATGCTAAAACAGTTGGCTGAAAAATACATCGTTTTTTGTTTTCTTAACAAATATCATAAGAATTTATAATAAAATGTAAACTAAGAAAATAAATAACATAAGAAGTAACATAAGTAATAACATAAGAAATACCTTAAGAAATAACATAAGTAAGAACATAAGAAATAAGAGAAGAAATAACAAAAGTAATAAAATTAGAAATACCTTAAAAAAATAACATAAAAAGTAACATAAGAGATAATATAAAAAATAACATAAGAAATACCATAAGTAATAACATAAGAAATAAAATAAGAAATACTATAAGAAATAACATAAGAAATAACATAAAATATAACATAAGAAATTCCATAAGTAATAACATACGAAATACCATAAGAACATAACATAAGAAGTAACATAAAAATTAACGTAAGAAATACCATAAAAAGAAAAAATGAATTTCACACAAGATAAATGTAAAATAAAAGACTAACCCAAAATATAGGCATTCCAGCATCCACTAAAAATAGTACGTAAAAACTTTAAAAATAATATAACTAAAAGTCCTTTTATACATTTTTTCCGCCTCTGAAACCACCTTTTAAATAATTATTTATTTCCCAAGCCACCACAGAAACTTACACTTAAAAATTACAAAGTATCACGGTTCCTTACCCCTCATCGCCGCCCGTCATCATCATCATCCCCTTTGAGTGTCTATTTACTTCTAAAAATATGCAACGTCACTCGCCCGTCATTCTTCTTCTGGCGCGGAGAATGTAATCTCGTTAAAAGCTCCTCAAATAACAGCAGAACCATCAGAGGCATCACATCACAATGTGTACTCCTGCGACTGGCGGGCATTAAGCGACTTTTGATTTTCGGAGAGAAGAAAGCCCCCTCGATTAGGTTTTGACAGAATTACATGCATACATATGTAGGTATGCGTGCGTGTGTCCTGTGGCATCCTTTTTCTGCCTGTCCGCAGTTGATAAGCTGCCTAAAATGAATTATGCAACAGGAGCCACATCAATATGCAATATGCACTGCTTTCATGCGACGACCACCGAGCGATGCGCAACAACATTGTTGTGGGAGCAGGCAGCAGTGCCCTCTCTTTATGCCACATATATACCCACTTGGAGGATATATATCCAGTCCCGCGACGATGCGACGTCAAACAACATTGTCACTGGGTCCGGGTCCGGGTCCTAGTCATTGTGTCAGCAGGCAAGTACACTCGAAGAGAGAGACTGGAGAGAGTAAAGCAATGGGAGAGAGAGTGAGTCCACCAAGTGCTAGGACTGGGCATCACTGTCCTGAAGTATTTGAGGATTTTTAAAATATAGTAATTAAATATTAAAAATATATATATAATGGATTATTATGATTTCCAGTAAACATTAATAAATATTCCTTTATTTTCTATTTATAATTTAGTTTTCCTTAGTTCATTATTTAATTTCTTTAAAAAATAGTATGTTCTATTCTTCGAACTCAAGTTATTTAAAGACCTTTTTATTAGGGAGGCTGCCTATTTTTTTTCCAGTGTAACCACGCAGTTTTACAGCTGTGCATGGGTCGGCGACGCATTTTAATGGCGGCTTAATTAAGCGTTGCATTTTGCCTGCGGCTGCCCAAAAATGGCCGCGAGCAGCGTTGAACTTTCAGCGGGACCTTGCTGCTGCCCCAGCAATTTTCCAACCCCTCTCTCCACCCCTCTCTCCACCCCTCTTTCCACCCCTTTCGCCACCCCCTCTGTCTGTCACTAATCAAGCTGCGTTGCCTGTCAATTACGTAGTCCGCGGAGACAGCGAACAGGAGCAGCTTCCTCCTCTGGCGGTGCGTGGCCTGATAATGATGGATAGATTGATAAATGGACAGACGGAGGGACGGATGAATGGATGTATGGATGGATGGGACTAGCACCCGCAGGGATCGGAAGCGGCAGCACCGAAAGGGGATCGCATTACCAGGCCATCAGCGAGATTTCCTGGTTGGATTAGCATAAGCAGGAGGCTTCCATTAGGCGCAGGCTTTTGGCAAGCTTACACAAAAAGGATAATGGAAATTTACGGGCAACATTGCTAAAATATTTATTGGCAGTTCCAAATAGGAAATTGTGTAAATTAATTATAGTTTTTAAGGCTTGCTTTTTTTTGTATCTGGAAAGTGTACTTCTGTATAAATTATATAATATTTCGTAGCACGAAGCCCGGGACTCTGAATGGGAATGGGCATGAGCTGGAGATGGTTCTGGGAATTCTCCGTTCCATTCGCAGGCGTTAGGCGTTAGGACAATAAATTGCGGCTTTGCTGGCGACATGAAGATGCTTTCTCGAGTGGCAAAAACAATCAGCGAGGAGGCACTGGGGACTGGGGGTACAAGGACAAGGACAAGGACATGGGTGGGGTTTGCACATTAAGTACTCATTCGAGTACGAAGTATCGTGGAACCGGGACAATCTGCCACTGTGCTAGCTCACAATTTATTGTTCATTTATTCGCATTTAGAATACATACTTACAATATTGAACGACTCAACGAGCACTCAGACTCCTCCGCCACCTCCGCCGCCATCGCCGCCGCCTCTTCCTTCGATTGCTATAAATTTCAAATAGATTTTTGCATGGCGCTGATTGCATTGGCTTGTCCTCCGAAAGGACTCCTGCTTCTGGGTTCTATTTCTGGTCGTTCTGGTTCTGGTTCTCCAGCTTTTTCGCTCCGTAGTCCTCTTCCGCTAGTCCTCTGGCCAGTCATCCGTAATTTCCCGAAACCGAATGGAAAATGAAATGGCGGCTCCCTCCCGAGCGCCATCCAACACTCATCATCCAAAACAATGTGTACTTAATTTCCTTTCAAAGCTGCTCCAAGCTCCACTGAGAAATAAAATTATGAAATTATTAAATGCTTAATAATTTAAAAGGTCTCTAGGGGATAGGATAGATATCGATCTCTCTTTTAAAGCTTACACAAAGCTGGAATTTATAAATATACAATTTATGTATATATTTTTATATTTTTTCCAATGTACTCTACCTTCTCCCCAGCGTCCTGCTGCTGCTGCTCATTTCATTTTGTTTCGTTCCATTTCATTTGAAGCTCTTAATGCTTCAGCGAGAACTCGGCGCGTGTTGAATATGAATCATGCTCTTCAAGTGCTTTCCATATTGATTGGACGGGAGGAGTCCAGGGGCCAGGACACCACCATAGTTCACCTGTGCTTATTTTCCCCTTTTTTTTTTTGTTTGACCATTATTTCTCTCCAGCTTGCCAGCTTGCCAGCTTGCAGCGGAAAATTCTGGCGAAAAATCAGCAGGAGCAGGAGCCGGAGCAGGAGCATCAAATATTTTTCAATTTGAATTCCTCCCGAAGCCCGCTCCCATATAATCCCGGGTATACCGCGGAGCCGCCGAAATATTTGAAAGGCACGCTCGCTTAATTAACATTTCCAGCTGGGGCCCAAGGGGCATGCAACAAGTAATGCCAAAAGGGGCAACCTAACAACCATGGCAACCATCCGTTGAAATTCGAAATAACTAGCCAGGACATTTATTCGATTCTCTGTGTGTATGGAAAAATGGCCAGAACTTGCTTTTATTTCATATTACATATTTATTACTGAAAAAATCTCTGCCTTCTCTTTGGTGTTTGCACTCCGAGTTCTAATTGCGGGCAACAAACGCATAGATTTGCCATTTTTTTGTCCGTCCTTGCATTCATTTAATTTGTGATTTTTCCATATTTCCGCTGCGTTGCTAAGCCAAAAAGGAGCGTTGGAAAAGCGGAGTGGAAATGGGGTCGGGGCATGCGCCCGCCTTTTTTCGCTTGTGTTTATGCAAATATTTGTATTCCATTTGCATTTCAATAATTGAAATTTTTTATATTTCTTCTACACTCTCTCTCTCTCTCTCGCATTTATTATGCGATTTGCTGGGCGAAAAAAAAAGTGTAATTTTTGTGAACTTGATTAAACATTGGGGCACATAATCCAGCAGTTGTTTGCCTAACTCTTGACACAGCTGCGGCGGCTGGTCATGAAAAAGTGCCCGCGCAGTTCTGGTTTTTCTCCGGAACTAACTGTATATAACTTTTTTGTCTACTTAAATGTATTTCATGGCGAAAAAGTATTTATTTAAAGTGTGTTTTACCGATGTTTGCCATATTTCTTTTAGTATTATTAAGACCAAAATAAAAAAATAGCTAGTTATGTACACTTGCCAACTTTTTTTGCCTGCATTAAGACTCCCATTAAAAAAACTTACTCATGCAAATTATTACCTCGTAAATATGTATATATTTTTGTATTCGCATTTTTTTGTTTGATATAAAGACCATTACACTGAGCAGAACAGGGCTTTAAGTAATAGGTATGAGAAGTGCAGAGAAAGACTTTAAGTAAAAAAAATGAGAAGCGCATAGAAAGGCTTTAAATAAATATTTTGAGAAGCGCAGAGAAGGGCTCAATGTAAAGGGTATGAGAAGCGCAGAGAAGGGCTCTACATCAAAAATATGAGAGGGATAGAAGAAGGTAAAGTTATAAGAAGTGCAGAGAAGGACTCTAGTATGGCATAAAACTAGTCTTTACTGTTTGCAATATTTATATATTTATTTCATTAAAACATATATCCCTTGAAAAAGAATCTACAACTATCGATATATCGACACCTTTCCCATCCCCAATCACGATTACTGCACTTGCTTTGATTGGCTTAGGCCGGCTGCAGTGGAGCATCTAAAATGCTTAAGCAAAGTTTACCGCATTGTCGCCACTTACCATTTGCCGTTTGTCGGTTTTCCCTCCCTGGATTTTCGCCTCGAGCTTCCTTCTCTTCTCAAAACATCCTGCAGTTCGGTTGCCTTTCTTGGACCTCGGCTTATTACGATTATTGTGTCTCTTATGGCTGCGGTCTCGTAGCAGAAAGCCGCCAGATGCTTGTGGAAATAGCTTTCATATGCAAATACCACCAAGGACAGTGCGTAACGAATGTGCATGGCTAGGCTAAGGACTTTTTCTAATGGTTGTATTCATTTTGGGATCAAAAAGGGTAAATAAACCCTTATTTTTTACTAACAAACTTTAAATAATAAATAATAAATTCCTTGTGACTTGTGTGGCCTTATACCCTTGGCCATCATTGTAGACTTGTCAGGGCACTGGTTGCTTTGCTTTTTGTCTAATCTGCTGGGTAACCGCATCATCAACATGGCCAACATCATCGCCATTGCCATCAGTTGTGATACGCATCGCGACAGGTTGCAGGCTGCAGTTTTCCACATCCTCACGAGCTCCTGGCGGAGTTCGCCTCAGTAGATTGGAAAATCATTGCAATAACTTTCACTTGTTTACTAACCTATGAAGTCTGCGTGTTCCATTTGGGGTTCAAGTTGTGGCATAAAGCCATATGGAAGAGAGTTTACATTTTGCGAACTTTGAGTCAGTTTTATAAACTATTATTTTCCTACTTTACTTGGCTAAATAAAAGGAGAATCATTCTCAAGAGATTAAAATAGGAATTACTTGAAAATATATTTAAAATAATTAACTACCTAAAATTTCAGTATTTCTTTATGTTATATATAATAATAAGAGTTCCCTAAAACCTACTAAAATACTCACTCTCTGCCCGTAATATTCAACTTAAATTCACATAGAAAATTAATTAAAACTGAAAACGCTGGGAAATGTAAACAGAAATCAAGCAAAAATCGGCTTAATGAGCAGCTGCAGTATTTGAAATTCAGATTAGGCCGATGTGCCACGCCCCCCCAAAGCCCCGAAGCCCCATAGCCCCGAAATCCAGAAAATCCCCGAAACCGCCTCCTGCGGGCCATCCGCAATTGAATTTCTATTGATTAACAAACGAAACGATTTGATTTCTCAATGGATTAATTCGAGCGTTGATTGGGCTCTCCATATATTTGCACTCTGGGTGCTGGGGCTGCTGCATGGTGTATGTGGCACGTATATTATATTGATTTATCGCTGTCTGGTACACACACACACACACACACACCCCGAGATTTATTTGGCCAGAAACAATTAGCCGCCCGAAAATGGCAGTGGAAATTCATATACACACACTCAAAATCTTACTTGATGATGCATAAAAAACAATTTTACGCAAAACGGGAAACGGAAAACGGGCAACGGACGAGTGTGTGATGTGGCATGTTTGGACAGACAATTGACCACTCAGCACATCGTTAGGATGTGCCAGGGATTCCGAAACCGAAGGAATTTCGGGGAATCATGCTCAGTCCAGAGCCAGGAGCAGCTGCAGCTGCCATTTTGTTTTTGCTTGCCCACATCTGCAAATTTATGAAATTCTTCTCTTCATCTTCAACTGCGTGTTCTCTCGTCTTTTGAGTGTTTTGCGTGTGTGTGTGTGCACAATGACATATCAAGCAGCCGACCCGTTGGCCAGCGGCATAACTGAGAGAAACTAAAGCGTTTAAAGCTGGGGAAGTAAAGAAACAAATCTAAAATATATATTTTTTTATTTGTGTCACACTAAAAAGTAGGATTTTCGATCATTTATTGTAAAATAAATATCAATCACCATGCGAGAAAAGTTGTAAATAAAAAAACCACTTGAAAATAAAGGAAAATACTTAAGAATTAAACGTATATATAAAAAACTTAACAAGTTAAATAATTTGTAAGCTAGAAATAATTGCTTTCCTAATCTCAATTTTTGTTCAGTGCCAATACAATGAAGACAAAGGATAAAGCAAACAAGGAAAGAGTGAGAGACAGATGGAAGGGCAGAGGAGCTGAGGATAGGACTAAGAGCGGCCATGTCCTTGTCAAGGGTCGTTGAGTAAAGTGTATTCGAGTGTGGAATATAACGATTAGTTGAATCAGCTGCTACTTCTTCCACCTTCCACCTCTACTTCAACTCATTTTTGGCTGCTCAAACAACAAAATAAACAATAAATAATGTGTTTCAACAATCAAATACTGAGTTTTATAAGTAAAAAAATATAACAATAATATTATTTTAATATTTTCAAAGGTTTTTTGAATGCAACCAACACTTATTTACTATTAAATAATATTTCAATTTATACAATTAAAAGAACTCAGTTAATATTTTTTACATTTGTAAGTCTTACAATTTCTTATTAAATCTTATTCTTATTAATAACCTTTTACTATTAAATGTAGAAAAAAATGATGTTTTCTTCTCATAGCTCTTTTCTTCAATCCCAAACATTCTTTTAAAAACATTTTTGGCATAACTTTTGGCGCCATCTGCAATCGCTTTGCATGAGATGGGCCAGAAAAAAGCGGTGGCAACAGAGGGTTAAGAGAGAGAGAGAGGGTTAAGAGGAGATTGGCAGGGGCGGTGATTGAGATGGAGCGATTTAGAGGGTGATTGAGGACAAAGGTGCCGTGCTGCCTTCTATCAGGAGACTACGGCCATGAATAAATGAATGAATTGCTCGATTTCGATTTCGATTCCGATTTCAATTCTCCCGATATAGCCTCCAACCTCCCCACACACACTATAGCCTCAAAGTCATTATTTACATTTCTCAGATCTGTTTTTCTTTTGTTCTTTCTTTTGGTTCCCATTTAAATTCCAAGGGCAGTCGGAATTCGGTGTTTTGGGGCTTTCATCGTTCGTCTGCTGCTGCAAATAAAGTTTTGTCTTTTGACTTGCAGCCGCATGATTGTTAAACGCTCAAGTCCATTGCCTCTTTGTCCCATACTTACACTCAAAAAAATAGGTAACATATTCAAGAACAAAGAAAGTATAGAAGAAAAATATCTTTGGAACATTTAACATTATCTCTGTATCGAAAATTATTGCTTAAATCATTGTGTTATCGATTATTTCCATATTATTTTGTAAATTTTCATTTAAATTTAGACAAAGTACTTGGTCAGAAATCAAAAACCATAACTGGAATAAAATCTTTAACTTCGATTGCCAATGTAATTATCGATTTAATTGATATTGTGTTCAGAAATTAATTAAACTGCTCACTTTTAAAGCAACTTTTGGGATTTTTATAATTTTATTAAGAAAATTAGATAAAAAAAATGTGCTAATTTTTTTTGAGTGCACCGCTGACAACCGGAAACGGGCGACAGGGTAGCCTGGCGGAGGCAGGGATGAATGGAATTGAGAATGAAACCACGCACGCAGCAAAACACATTGTACTATCTGGTACTCCCCGGCTGCTCCGTGCACTTGTCTCCTTCTGTCTGCCAGTTGTCTCCTAGTCGGTACATCTACACAGTACACTGGCAGAAAAAGAGAAAAGCAAAAACTCAGCACCTTCATTTAAATATCTATGTAGAATTGTACAATCTTCAAGTAAAAGAGGCCTGAATAATAACACAAAAACCACGTATGTTCTTTTACGTTTATTGGTTTTTTTTTTGTGATTTTTTAATAATGAAAAAATACCAATAGTATTTGTATTTTATGGGCTACCTATTTATCTGCCAGTGCCCCTAGTTTTCCCCTCCCTTAGCACTATTTTCCGCAGCTCTTTCTCACTTTTCCGACCATTGCAGAAGACATCACGTTGCCTATTGCAGCCATTACTCAAGCGACAGCAACGGGTGGCTGCCCCCAGGGCTTCCCCTACTTTCCCACCTCCTGCCCCTGCTTTTTCCAACACCCCAACTCCCCACTGCTTTCACCCCAAGACCCCTCGAGGACACCAGCCACCCCCTCCCTCCAATGGCCGTGTGCATGCAAACACGTTTCTGATTAGGAATCAACAAAACCGACAACAGCAGTCGGAAAAGGACCTGTTCCTTCAGTTCCGTCTGCTCCTTGCTCCTTGCTCCTTGGACCAGCAGATAGCAGATGTGAAATTTCAGGAGGGGAGAGGGAAAAAAACAGGAAAACTAAGAGATAAGGGGGCGTGGCCATAATGACAATGCCGCAAAAAACGTATTCACTGAAGAAGCGAGGTTGAATGCACTTTAACTTCTTGGCTAGGAAATTCAAACCATAAAAACAACAAATATTCCAAGAAACTTAATTTAATTTAATTTATTTTTCAGTTAAAATATTGAAAAGTAGGCGAAAAAAAAAGGAATTTGTTTAAAAAACATCAACATTTTGCCATCTAGTCGGCCTTGACTCCGAAACGTCAAACCAAATGCAAGCTCCCCAACCCGGCTAGAATTTATTTTCAGTATCCTCAACCATCTCGAGCAGTTCACATCAAATATAAAATTTTAATATTTTTTACGAAAACAATCATTCCAAATTTACCATTTTATTTACAACAGAAATATTTTTTTCAAACCAAAACGGTGCGTGTTGATTTTCAGTTTTATTACAAAATTTTTTTAATAATGAAGTCCAAATTTTATCACAGAAAGATGGCAGACAACTGGCCTTATGAGGAACCAGAGACACGATGCCCTTTCTGTGAGGAGGAAGAGAGAGAACTGGTGAACGCCATTTCCCAAATGATCGAGCTTGGCGCAATTCAAAATCCCCTGATGAATATCGGAACTCAAGAGGTGAAGCCGAAGAAGAAGATCGGTAAAAATATGGCTTTCATAATGAAGCGCAAGATAATTACGCTCCAAAAGTTGGCTTGCAAGAAACCCAAGGGAGGGCACAACTTGCCCAAGCGCACTTCTTGGCCCAAGAACCAACCGAAGTAGGCGGCGCTCTTGTAAAAAAGGAGGATCCGCTCCGCCGAGTCAAGGGACAGATGTTTGTGAATGTACCGCACCTTAAAAACGAAGTCTAAGCCTACAAGAGAGGCTGGTTCTCCTGCTGGTTCCTGCTGGTTTTCAGGCTATACAGCCACCGAACCCTGACGAACCCTCTCAGAAAGGTGCTATGGAAATTAATGATGTTCAGATGACCGACGCTACCGCGAACCCAAAAACCGAGGAGGTTTCGCCACGATCCATACTAAATTTCTTGTGAATCCATGTAAATGTTTTACGATTCCATTTAAACAATCTCGAGTTTAATAAGTAACAACTCATAAATGCGCGCCCAAAAATAAAAAGTCCAAATTTTATAAAAACCAAAACATTTGCATTTTATTTTTTCCCATTTCCTTAGCTTTACAGAATATATTTCCAAAGCCTCCTCTCGGAGAGATATTATAATTTTACTTGGAAAATAAAGCGTATATATTCCTCCTTTATCTATGTATATGTGAAAAACAAAATATTAAGCAAAACTGTGGAAATGAGACAAAATTTAGACGATGGGAAATTAAGGGGCTGCTGGAATTTTTGCTGGCAACTTTTGGGCACTTTGGCAGCCGCCACCGCCGAGAATGCCATTGTCTTCGTGGGAAACTGGGGAAAATTACACCATTACCAGCTCAGTTTCTAAAATCTGTCGAGGGCGCCACCCTTCCTTCTACTTAGCAGCCCCAACTCCCCTTCAGCCTTTTCAATTTCCCTCTGCCCTGCCTCCGCCCATCGACAATATGGCAAAAGTTACGAGGCAACTCAACTTTTGTTAGGATATATCCCCCGCCCCTGGCTTATAAGTTGTCTGGTTTCCCCCGGCGTCTTCCCCAAAAAAACCTACCTACACAAAGTAAACGTGTTGAAATTTAACTAAAATTAATTTGCCAAAAATCAGGGGCGAAAGTTTTGCGCCATTTTTGCTCTCTGATTTACTCCGAGTCCATGCCATTCGGGTATCCTTTATTTTGTTTGGTCCCGGGGACCAAACAGGGTCATAAATTTCATTGGGATTTGCCTCCTGCCGCCTGTCCTGACCAGGAGAGAGTGCCAGTCGAGTCAAGCCCCTTTGTCAATTCAAAGTAATTCGAAGGCAAACAAGAGACATCCGTGTGGATGTCCTGACCTGGGGAATTCGAGGACTACGAGTACAGGAGTGCACAAGGACGAGTGCGAGTAGTGAGATGACCCCGAGGCCAGATCGATGGCCCAGCTGGGAATTGGGCGAAAGTTTTCCCCGCTCAATATTGCCCAGATTTGACTCGCCCTTCTTGCTTTTCCTGAGATTTATGTGGTTAATTATTTAGCCAGTTTGATTTTAAAGCTTTTCAGGAATATATATAAAAGGATATTCATTTTTGTGAGTCTACATTAATTGAGGTTTGTTTCATTTATTTATTGTAATTATTTCGTTATTGTTTTGGGTTTTGAGCCTCAATTGTGGGGAATATTGTGTTGTTTTTGCTAATTGGTTGTGCTTTGTTTAATTACGAAATATTGTTAGAAATAATATCAATTAAATGAAAAATATTTTCGAGCTTAATTTGGGAGAAATTTTGCTGCATTTATTTAGATTCTTTTAGATCTTATGCCTATTTTGTAGACTCTTTATTAATTGTAAAAATATTTTACTCTTGTATAAATATATTTTGAATTAAAAATAACTAGTTTCCGTACTTAATCGAGGACTTATCCCTTTTTTCCATGGATTTTGTTGTTATTAAAATGGAATTTTAATATTAAATATTAATATTCATTCCAATGAGAGTCCTGCCTGCTCTTCTGGGACCTTTATGTTCCCTAATTATTCACCTTTCACTTCGATCCGCCCCAAATCAGCCGTATCAGCATCCAGCACAGATTTCCCAGCAATTTCCCAGGGAAATTCAGATGGAAACACACCCCATGCATAGGCAAAGTCTCGCTTTGCAATTAGTTTAGTGGCTGCCAGCCCGCAGAGAAAACACAAAATTAGTGGCAGACTATATAACCTTCTCCCCCGCATCATGTCCCGCTCCGAATCCGTGGCATGCTACTGCTACCCGTATCCGGACTCGCATCCGTCCGGATTGCGGTGCATTTTTCTGTGAAGCGGAGTGTGTGAAAAGTAATTTGCATATGTATTGCCATGGCATTTGCATTTATGCATGTCGACGGAGCCCGCCGCCAGCTACCTCTCACTCCACCTCCGCCTCCGCCCCCGCCTTCGACCCCCTCTATTTTTCCCGCTTTATCCTGTGAAAGCGGCGGCTCCTGACGCTCCTGCCTCTGCCTGTGCATTTGCACATTTGCGGTCATGTTTATGCGCGCCAGTTAATCGATTATGCACGGGCTGAGTGAGCAGCGCCGGAAATGTGCAAATGCTGCACTTCCGCTTCTCCTTTTCGCCCACGCTTCGGTTGCCGTTTCCGCTAGCCAACCCAACCAACCCAACCAACCCACCGCCCCGCGTCCTTGCAGTTTTTCATTTGACATCCTTGGTGTGTCGCGACGAGGTGTGAAAACGGAAATCATTATCGCGTTGCTGTCATCGCTTCACTATCCGAAAACACCAACTCACACAATCATTTTTCGACCTGTTAGCAACACAGCTCCATAATCCCATTAAATCGGTTCATTAGCCCTATTTCTAGTTGTCCTTAAATTTCAAAAAATATTTTATATTATCCATATTGCTAATAGAAAGCGAAAATACTTATTGTAATTTAAAAGGCAAATATTAATGAGGCTCAAAATAGTTGGAATTCGATTATTTATTATATTTATTATAAAAAATCTCTTAAAGTAATCATATATATTTCTAAATACAGATATTCTCCCTTTATAATTTATTATTATTTATATTTCTAAATATATTCTCCCCTTATTAATTATTTATATTCTTAAATATATGCTCCCTTTATTATTTAATTATATTTCTAAATATATTCGCCCATTACTATTTACTTTTATTCCCAAATATATATTCTCCCTTTATTATTTTTTACAGATCATCTAAATTCGGTTTTGTTTTCATTGCTGCCTCCCTTCATTTATTTTTGCGGTTGTTTATTCAAACATTTAACGCTCGGGGCAGTCTGTCCATTTCACGCGTCTCGGATAAATAAATTTAAATAGAAAATTGTGCATTTAGCCCGATGCAGGCTTGGTTAGGCAAACAAACCCCTGCTCAGCCTCAACACAAAATCAGAGAATTTAATTATTTAAATATGATTTTGCCATCAATTCTCGTTCATATTTCAAATTAAATTCGAATGGCATGTTGTTAGCTTTGACTAATAATCAAAGAAAACATATTGTTTGTAAATTAGATATATTTAGAATATACATATGTTTGTAGAAAAGTAAACTTAAGTTTAGAGGCTCTTAAAGCCTAGATAATAAATACAAAAAATTATATTATAATGTAAAGTAAATAAAGATAAATGCAAGACCTACATTTGCTTACTGAATTTTTCTTTCTAAACACAATTTGAGTATCAGAAATGTTCTATGTCTCTAGATTATTTGAATATATAAATGCTTAACTCCTTATCACCTCTATTTAAAGACTAAGGAGTGTAAAAAACCTAGTGTAACCCTATGTCAAGCACTTTAAGCGAAAGCAAAGCCAACGACACTCGAAAACCAAAAGCGAAACAATCGATAAATAACCATCGATAAATAACCATCGATCTTGGCCTCGCTTCGATTTATTCGCCCTGCCATTTGGGCGATGCTAATCGATGTGCATTTGCGGCTTACATCACTAATCCTGCCAAGAGCTGGCCTCGTCCACTTCCCGAGGGCGTGGCATAATCACAGGCCATTTATCAAGCATGCACTCCGATTGCGATTCCGATTCCGATTCCAACACCGACTTCGACTCGGTGTGTGTGTGTGGGAAAACTTACAACACGCTGGCTAAAGGATACTGGTGGCCACAGGACATAAAGAACGAAAGAAACAGCACCAACAGCAGCAACAGCAGCAGCTGCTGCAAGAAGTCACAACAAACAGACAACGGGAGCGCTGAGAAAGAGACGGACACTGGCCATAAGACAGAGACAGCGCCGGAAAACAGAGAACGGAGAGCGGAGAACGGGGGGAGTCTGAGAAATGGCCTGTTTGGGTCTGGGCAACAAAGTTAATTGAGCAAACCGGCTGGCGAGAGAGCAGGCCGCAGTTGAAATCCAATTTGTCTGCAAATACACAAATGATGGCCCCACTCCGGGTCTCATCCGGGTCTCCATCTCCGCAAAACCGGAACCAGAGGAGCCTTAGCAGCAGCAGCATCATTCATCTGCCAGGACCGAAAAAAGCTGCAACCCGTAAAAGAAGCACCAGCCAGCGGCAAAGATTCACAAGAAGTCTCTCTGCCCCAAAGGAGACGAGAACGTGCTGCTTCTGGCGGAGATTGGGGAAATGAGGGGGGAGACCGAGGGTGGCCATCTGGTCGGCACTATCACCGCAACAACAAGGAGCAACCAGCAAGCAGGAGCGAGCACCAGCAGCAACCAACACCAACAACAATAGCGAAAGCAGCCAACAGGATACGGATCCCAGCGGGCAACCAATTTCCCACTCGCCCAGGACATCTCTCCTCTTTGCTTTGTGAATATTTCAAAAATTGCAACAGCCAAAAGGAGATGCACTCAGCGAAATAAGGGTATGTAAGGCTATAAGTAAGAAAAGGAACTAATTATGGCTCTATGGTCGCTGGTTCATCTGGCTCGAAGGACCAAAATGATTGTAGGGGGGTGTCGCAAGATCCTGGGGCCGAAGAATATCCGTCTCAGAATTAAGACAATTAAATTGTGAGAAATACCGGGTGCTTTGTCGTCGCCTGAACAGGGAAAACTAAATTTTTGGGCGCCATTATAAGTAAGGAAAATCACGTATACGCAATGTTACCTTTGCTTAATATTTTATATCGATTTTATTTAAATTTAAACCTTTTTTAAATTCAAAAATGAGATAAGGAATCTATTTAATACATTTCTTTAACACTCTATCCTCAGTGCTTCTGCAGCAGCAGCTCGGCCGGAGAAGGAACTGAAGCTGCAGCCATAGCCTGGCTGGTGTCCTCGCTGTCCTGTCTTGGCAGTAGCAGCAGGAAAATCAACAAATTTTTCAGGCTAACAAGAAAGCCAGCAGCCCAGCAGCCGGAGCAGCCGAGCATCCCAGCTTAGGCCCAAGTTGCAAGTTGCAGTATCCTTGCTCCGGCAAAATAACATACCCTTTCTGCAGCCGTCCCTGCAATCCCTTCGCCTGGAGCGGGACCTAAGATCTGCATCCGGTATGAGACAGTAGAGAGTGCCTGCCCGTTTAGCTACCGAGAGTAGAGTATACAAATAATGGATGCCATCGCAACGGATTTGGGGGAAGGCGGGAGGGGGAGCGGGTCCGATATGCATCTGACAGCATTATGGGTAAATTTGTTTGCCTTGTAAGCATATCCTTGGCGCACATCCGGCCGGGATATGTCTGCCATCTGCCTAACAAGCCAACAACAGTTTAGTTTGCCCCACTTCCGTCTCCGTCTCCGTCTCCATCTCCGTCTCCAACTGTTTTGTGGTCCTGGTTTTGGTCCAGCTCTAACTCCTTTTCCACCCGAACATGATCTGCTTCCAACTTAATCTGCATATGCGACCAAACATCTGCCAGGACTCTGCCAACATAAATTGCCGGAGAGCGAACCAGAAATCAGGACAGCTCCCCCCTTTGCCGAAATCAATGGGCAACGAGGCCGAAGACAGGCATTTTCTCTCGGTGGTCCAGGGATATCAGGAACTCTGACCATTTCCACATCGACAGACATTGATTCACCGCAAAGCTGGCCAGTTAACCGGGCACATATAACAGGCAAGAAAATCCTTCAATTTCCGGATAATTCAAACGCAACTAAAGACTAAATATTTGAGCCTACGGTTAGGGACAGGGAAATGGTTCTAAATCTTCTAGAGTTTCATATTTTCGTATTAAAAAAGGTAAAGAATTCAATTTTATTTAAGAAATACTTGTGTAAGCTTCTGAAATATTTTTCCTGGTCATGTGTCTTGTTACGCTATCAATTATCAATTAATTTTCCCCATCCTACCGTTTATGTCCTTCAACACATCCTTGTTGTGCCGGCCTTCTGCCCCTTCTGGTGTAAATCGAAAACGTTTCCCCACTTGGCTCATAAAATCCGGCCATAACCCGGCCGGCATACCAAGTGCGTTGCCGTCCGGCTCCTTTTTGCTGATGACTCATCAATAAAGCAAATAAAAGATGCGACAGGATCTCAAGTCAAACATGGCTTCGACAATAAAGTGACAAGCTTTATCAGGTGACTGTGCTAAAGTTTTTTACTAAGAAAATAAGAAAATTAAATCATATTTGAAGTTCTTGAGATTAATACCTTCTTAAATGGGATGACTTACTAGTAAATATCATGATCAGGTAGCTCTTTTTTATTGGTTCAGTTCGGGAACAGTTAAAAGTTCGGGAATCCCTAGAGCTCTGCAAGAGGGAAGCTTGATACATCGGAAATAAGACTTTAATACCTGTAAGCGAGTTACTGGATTCCCGATGTCGATTGAATTTTGAGTTTCGTACTTCCCCTTAGTCCTGGAACCAGCGCCTCTCCTTGTGATGCCCGTGATGCCTTGCAGATGGCTCCGTGTATGCTTATCCCTAAACTTTGTCACAGTTAAATGACAATAAATGTCACACAAAACGCCATAAGCACACACACACACACACTGTGCACAGATAGGGATATATATGGATATGTATATATATTCATATACATGTACCCACTGATAGGAGACGACACGACAACGACGACGACACAGGACAAGGACATAAAAGGCAAAAGTTGTGTTCGCCAGCGACAGCGGCGTATAAAAGTTTTCCTTTTCCCCGGCTTTTCCTACCTTTCTGGCCAGGGCCAACATGATGCTCTTTTCTTTGCTTTTCCTTTCATATGCCCTCACAAAGGGTATGTTCCTCTACTTGGTTGGAATAGGGAAGAAAAAAGCTAATAAAGTTTTTTATTACAGTTATTACTGGCAGAGCTTGACAGGGTATATTGCCTTCAGGATTTGTTTAAACATATTTTTTTTAATAAGGAATAAAACAAGGATTTTATTTTAAGCTACATACCAAATTTCAAAAAAATCGGACGTTTGTTAGGATTACAAATTTAATTTCAGATTCTCTCCAAAATAATAACTGAAGGCATTGCAAAAACCGTTGCCTACATTTTGGCGTTGCTTGGAAAGAAAGGTAATTATTTTGTATATAAGTTTTTTCCTATAAAATGGGTTTAATCAATTTTGGAAATATGGAATCAAATAAAAAAACTTTTTTTTTTACAGTTTTTAAATTATACTTTTTATTTAATGACTTGCAAAGAAATACCGAAAATAATGGCTTAAACAGTAAATATAAGTGATATAAATGGAAAATCTCTAAAGTTTAAGCAGTCTTAAGAATATTTTGTAATGATTTTCTGGTAAATATTAAATATAAATAAATAATAAATACAAATATAAATAAATAATAAATACAAATATAAATATAAACATTTATTATAGAGAACTCCACTTGCAGGGTATTCCAGACGCCGTTTCTGTAGTTTACGTTTTATATCTTGTTTTCATTTTATTTTATTTGTTATCTTGTTTTTTTTTGTTTTCGTGTTTCTTTTACTTTTTTTTTTTTTTTACATACTTAAGCCCGTGACTGAGGCACGTCATAACTTGGCCGTAAAACAGCTGACAACTCGGAGCAGAAGAGCGATGTGTAACGGCACTTCGCCGCCGCCTCTCTCCTCTCTCCTCTTTTATCGCCTCCTTTCTCGTCCTCTCTCTCTGCCCCTCTCCTTGGGCTCTCCCACAGCTAGTTGTTTTAGTGGCTTAATGTGCTAAACAACTGCTCAACAGGGGACAAAGGGGCAAGGAATTGAATTCCACCTAAATTTAAGGACTAAGAAAAGACACTAGCCAAGTCTCCATATGTGCCTGTCTCTCTCTATCTGCTCCTCTCCCTCTCTGTGTGTGGGTGTGTGTGTGGAGCACGTCGAGAGTTTCCCGCAATAAAAAAACATCATGCGGGTAGCTGTTGCTTTGTACTCCTCTTTGTACCCTCTCCCTCAACCACTCCTTCTCCTTTCCCACTTCCCCACTTCCACTCACACCCAAGCACAGGCTGAAGTACAGTCAAACCTCGTTAAGTTAACCTTTAGCGGAGATAACACAGCGGTTCATGCGATATTATGGATTTTAAATCTTTTCAAATAGTGTCTAAAAACATTTATTTTAAAAGTTAGTTCGTTTAAATATAAAAAAGGATTTAAGATTGATCAAAAACTGTTTCAGGAATTTTATTTATCCGCTTCTAATAAGAAAACCCGAGTCAATTACATGCTGGCTTCACTGTAAATCCCATCTACTGTAGCCAGGCCCTTCTCGCTCAATTTGGCAAATTCCCTCATGCACTCCACTCATTTCTAGTTTGCCTACTCGAGCCTCGTTTGTCATTCATCTAACGGCCCTCGTTGTCGTCCTTTTCTCCGGTTTCTCTTTGTCTTTGCTTTGTTTCCAATTCCGTAAAAGAGGAATCGGAATCCTATAGGAGCAGGAGCAGGAGTAGGGGGTGCTGTCGTAGGCTCTGATTGTTTGTAAATAAAATCGTGAGTTTTATTGTCGCTGTGCAAACTTTGATTAAGAACAGCGTCAAAGTATTGAGCAAGTAAACTCAAATGAAATTTTAAGAAGGCAGGACTAGCAACAGCCCCAAAAAAAAAAAAGAAAGAAAATCCCCTTCAACTAGCTGAAACTTTCCACGTAACGGAAATCTGCGCACACAAAGATATCAGCGGCAAACAAAAAGCTAAAAAAAAAAAAATACTGGCAATACTGGATTCAACAAACTTTACAAATTGAGAGAAATTGGCAGTTTTGACGGCATTTTTATTCGAATGCAATATTATTCCGTTATTTGTTCACTTTGCACTCCCATGGAGTCCTTTGTTTTGTCAGCGGCTGCACTTGAAATAAAACTGGGTATGCTCTGCTTTATTTTTATAAATTATTGTATTCTCGTATTTCCTTTTTTTTTTGTATTGTAAGCATTAACTGAGTACTCTGTATGGCATAGTGTAGCCCTTTTAGCATTTTGTAAAGCATTTAGCATTTTATGTTAAGATTCCGCCGAG
>VNJO01006896.1:0-14266 GCA_008042535.1 Drosophila tani | reverse complement strand
CCGCTCGTTGTGGCGCTTAAATTTATTAAAATCTGTCTGGTTTTTGTGATTTTAAAACATATTTCTTTATGTTAACAAGGTCCTGCTGAATATGGGTTTGAAATGAAAACTGAACTTATCAAATAATCATGGAAGAAGAGCAAAAAAGATAGCTTTCCACGTAGTTTTCATAAGGTTGCCAGATCATTTCAAGTTTTCCAGTTAACTTCTTTAACCCTATTTAACAAATACTTTGAAGTTCAACATTTCTCAATAAAAAACCAATGCATGTAGTTGATTTGGGGGTCGGTCGAAAAATGATTAATTTAATCTTAGACCGAAAAACCAACACTTTTAAAATTTCAAAACCTCAAATTGATCAAATTTCTTCCTCCCTTTTAAAATTAAATTCATTTTGGCCTGCTGAGTTTGCGAGAAAGCCAAGATCCTTAGATGAGTTGGCAAGATGGAAAGCTGTGGAGCATAGGTAATTTATTTTATATTTGGGCCCAGTTCTATTGAAGGACAACGTGTCTGATGACTGCTGTGCAGTTTTGTCATCGCTAATTCCCGGCGAGAGCGGTACTGTCAGTTTTTGGTCTTCGCTAACTCCCGGAGAGCGGGAGAGAACTACCATTCGTGTTGGCAACACTACGAAGGGAGACGAGCTTGGCACTTGGAACGGGATAGACGTGAAAACTAAGTGAATTCTAACACCCAAAATTGTTCATATTCAAGGCGCAAATATAAAACCCATATTTCAGTATAAAACCCCAATTTTCATTGTTTGCCTCTTCAGACAAGCACAAACATTATGGTGGCCCATGAGGGGAACTGAAAGTCTGAATCTCGCCCTTGAATATCGAACCATACGCCGGCATATTACGTATGTGCGTTAACTAACGGAATCTTTACTTACTTTATTCAACATACATGGTGAAACCCGACAAAATACAACACACCTAAGTGCAAGTTCTAATCGCTGGCCAAGCTCTACAAACCAACGGGAACAGAAACTCGCAAATCGACAACAACAACAAGATTTACCGCAAGTTTGCAGTGACCGTTTCTAATTGCACTGCTCGCGGGCTGAAATTCGGCAACCGTGCACATCTGATCTGTGACTCTAAAACTGTAATCGAGTTACGCAATGGCCGAAAATAATAGTTTGGAGACCTTAGCTAAGCTGCAAGCTGATCGACACGAGGCTCTTAAGTCAACTTTGCAATGTTTTCGGAAGGATTCCACGTCCCGGAAAACAGCAGTTTATTTCCAGAAGCGACTCCAGAAAGTGGACGATTTAAAGGCCAATTTTTTGGAAACACACACTCGGATGGTATGCGCCGCGGGATACGAGGAGACGTCTTACTATCTCAAAGGTGCAGCCGTGGAGTTTGAAGAACGTTATTTGGAGGTATATTGCATAATTGACGAAAGTTACAAGCAGATCCATTCAGCGGAACCACCTCAGGTAACATCCCAGCCAGAGCAGCAATCAGAAGCAGCAGTACGCATTAATTTACCACAAATACCAGTACCCAAGTTCTCGGGTAACATCGTCGAATGGCCAGGGTTTTACGACGCATTCTCACGTCTAATCCATCAAAACAAGCAACTTAGCGATAGTCAAAGATTTCACTTTCTAAAAGATTCCCTTCCCGCAGGTCGAGATAACGACATCCAACAGATCCAGCTGACCGATGCCAATTACCAGGTTGCATGGTCAATGCTCATCAAGCGGTATAACAACCCACGCATTGTGTTTGCACACCATATGAATGCTTTATACAACTTGGCGACTTTACAGAAGGAGAAGGCAGAAGACCTACGGTCTCTGCTGAGTACCGTAATCGTCTGCAAAGGAGCACTGCAGCGCATCACTGGGTCAGCCAAGGAACCATCGCATTGGCTCGCTCACTACGTGTCCACCAAATTGCCGAAGGAGACGCACGCGGCCTGGGAACATCATCTAGGCAGCAGCACAGAAGTGCCATCCTTTCTCCAACTTGAACAGTTCCTCAACGATCGACTTGTCACAATCGACGCTATCGAAAACCGAAACGCCTCATTCGCGCAGCAGGTACGTCCACCCTCGGACTCCACCAGACGGCTTCAATGTCATAACGCGCAAGCGCGGATTTCCACAAACACCGTTCGCTGCACGCACTGCGGGTCTAGCCACATCCTTCGGAGGTGCCCCGCATTCCTGTCAATGGATTCTTATCAGCGAAAGAAGCTCGCGATCAGGCTTCAACTATGTCTCAATTGTTTGGGAACCTCCCATACGCACTCACGCTGCACAAGCACGCGGAACTGTCAGCAGTGTGGTCAGCGTCACCATACGCTCTTGCACCACCCACAGCGTCCGCCACACACCCAAGAAACTCAGTCCCCACCGGTAACAACAGTTTCCGGCACCGTGCCTGCAGCCAACGCAGCACATCACCCCCAGTTCAGCAACTCCAGCCTGAACTGCCTCACTGCAGTTTCTTCTAACGCACCAATACGGAGCATTTTACTAGCGACCGCCCGAGTCCATATCATCAACCAAAGAACCGGACAAGAAGCCACGGTCAACGCCCTACTGGATCATGGTTCCGAAGCAACCCTAATATCGGAACATGCTGTCCAATCGCTACGTCTCAAAAAGGGTTCCACGCGCACAACGATTGCAGGAGTTGGAGCGGGTAAGACTCAGCCGTGTAAGGGCACCGTTAGCTTCACCATTCGTTCAGAAATTAACATCTCATCCAGTTTAGAAGTCGATGCCTATGTCCTTAATTCCCTAACATCCCTTTTACTCGGTCATAGCATCGTTTCTCGGAACTGGGAACATATTACAGGCCTCTCGCTCGCAGATCCTCATTTTTATCGCTCTAAACGGATCGACCTAATAATCGGAGCAGATTTATTGTCTCAAATATTGCTTCCTGGTTTGCGAACCGGGGAGGCAACCGAACCCATGGCACAAAACACCATATTTGGATGGGTCCTGTCGGGACAAGCAGGATCACCGAAACCATATCAGCAATTACGATGTTATCACACCACTCTAGATACAGAAAGGCTGCTAAAACAATTTTGCGAACTAGAAGCAGTTCCTGAACGCCATCCGCTTTCGACCGAAGAGGCCTGGTGCGACGAATTCTTCAAGGAGACCCACAGGCGTCTGGAAGATTGCCGTTTAAAACAATTTTCGACCCAGAGAGGACTATCGGACGATCCCATCAGATGGCCCTTAACCGTTTCCTACACTTGGAGCGCCGTCTTAAACGATCGCCAGAGGAATGGATCCGTTACAGCCACGGAATTAACGAGTATTTCGAGTTGGACCAGATAACACCAGCTAAAACTACCGAGCGACAGAACACCCAAATATCCACTAACAATATTTCGGTATCCTCTTGTGTTCTTCCACATCATGCAGTTATAAAAGAAGAAAGTCTATCCACCAAACACAGAATCGTATTTGATGCATCCGCCAAGACTTCAAATGGTCGGTCTCTCAATGACATTCTATGTGTGGGGCCAACGTTACAGAATAACCTGGCCTCAGTTATTTTAAATTGGAGACAATATCCATACGCTTTCACAGCTGACATACAGAAGATGTACCGGTGCATAAACGTACATCCCGACGACTACCAGTACCAACGAATTCTTTGGAGAGCAGCCGATGGCCAAATCAACGAATATTGTCTCACCACCGTAACTTTCGGTACAGCATCCGCCCCGTTTACAGCGATCCGAGTGCTACACCAACTTGGCGACGACGAACTTAGCAGATACCCAAGAGCAAAAAATGTCCTAAGGCAGGAAATGTACGTCGATGACATGCTTACAGGCGACTACAGCAGCAAGGGACAAAATGAAGCAAGTATCTGGAGCTTTTCAAAGCGCATGCATGGAGTTAAGGAAGTGGGCGAGCAATAGTCAGGCATTATTAGCAGAAATCCCCGTCAAGCATCGATGCAGCAGCACCCTACTACAATGGGACAACGAGGACCCGGTCAAGACGCTTGGAATGTACTGGTTGCCAAGCTTAGATGTTTTTAAATACAAGATGAATCACGAGCCTCCACTCAGTAATACGAAACGACTAATATTATCCACTATTTCACGGTTATTTGACCCTCTCGGCCTGATAGCGCCAATTATTATATCAGCTAAAATTATACTAAAGGAAGTAGTCATGTCTACGCTCACTCAGTGCGATGGGACCATCACCGGATTGCAATGGGATGATCCAGTTCCTACGCATCTAGCAGTACGCTGGCAGCGATTTCTCACTTCCTTGGCTGACATTAACATTATCACAATACCACGCTGGATTGGACTTTACCACGATTCTTTGAAGCACTGTCAAATCCATGCCTTTTGTGACGGATCATCCGTAGCTTACGCTGCAACAGTCTACTTACGCGTATAGCAATCACACTCATATTCTGTTTCTCTACTTACAGCCAAAAGCAAGGTTCCTCCTACAAAACCCTTGACAATCCCCAGAACTGAATTAAGCAGAGCAGTTCTCGCCGTGAAGCTGGTACGATGGGTCTTGGAGAACCAACAATGGACCAATGAGCCCATCCCGGTATTCTTCTGGACCGATGCGACGATCGTTTCACATTGGATAAACGGCGACCCAAACCGTTGGAAAACATTTGTGGCGAACAGGGTGGCATATATCAGTGCACACTCAAAACCACAACAATGGCGGCACATCGATACCACTGAAAATCCTGCTGACCTTGCCACACGCGGAAGAAGTCCAAAAGAACTTTCGACATTTTCCCTATGGTGGAACGGCCCAGCTTGGTTGAGTCTCATCGACACGGAGTGGCCCCCCAATTCATTTCAACCAGTCGTCGACGCAAGCATCTTGGAGGCCAAACCAGACAAGATCAACATCCACATGCTAGTAAAAGAAGACAGCATTATCAACCGGTATTCATCCTTGATCCGTCTCATTCGCATAACCGCCTACATTCTTAGGTTCAGTACGAACTCTCGAAATCTAATCGACAGACAGGTCACTTAACAATAGAAGAACTTAATGCCGCCCTACTCTGCATAGTTCGACTTGTTCAAGTGGAATCGTTTACCGCCGACATAAAGGCAATACGAACTTCGAGACCCCTTCCGAGTCAAAGCAAACTTCGAAATCCTAACCCCTTCATCGAAGCAGACGTTCTTCGGGTCCGTGGACGCTTAAACCACGCACGTTTATCTTACAATAGCAAACATCCGATAATATTACCCGCAATGCACTCTTTTACAGATTTGGTTATTAAGGATGCCCATCACGCAACGCTCCATGGATAAGTTCAACTTACATTAGCGCAAATCCGTTTACGATTCTGGATTGTAAATGGGCGCGTAGCTACCAGACGAATGATTCGAGGATGCATACAATGTTTCCGTACTCGTCCAACGGTAGGCAAACAACTAATGGGAAATTTACCAAGCCATCGCATCAACCCGCCATGTCGTCCCTTTTGGGCAACAGGCATTGACTACACCGGAGCCTTTGAACTTAAAGCTGCACGGTTGCGAGGCACTGCAACCTACAAGGGCTACATCGCTATATTCATCTGTATGGCGTCCAAAGCTGTCCACCTGGAGGTGGTGACTGGACTTACGTCAGATCACTTTCTTTGGGCACTGGATCGGTTCACAGGACGACGCGGATTGTGTCGACACATATACAGCGACAACGGCACCAATTTCGTGGGCGCAGATAAAGCTCTCCGAACTGAGTACTCCAGGCACCGTGACAACGAGACGAAGGCTGCAGCCAAACTAGCCGACAAGCAAATCGAGTGGCACTTCAACCCGCCTCGATCCCCGAACTTTGGAGGACTGTGGGAGGCGAACGTGAAGGCAGTCAAGCACCACTTGACACGGATTGCGGGAGGTACCCGCATAACCTACGAAGAATTCGCAACGGTGCTCATACGGATCGAAGCCTGCCTGAACTCCCGACCACTGTGCCCTCTTACAGCCGACCCCGAAGATCTGAGCTATTTCACACCAGGACATTTTTTAATAGGCGACGCCATGCTCGCACCACCGGAATGTCGAGCCCCATCAGCTAAATTTCGCGAAAACTTCCTCAATCAGCAACGAATGCTTCACGGATTCTGGAGCAAATGGTCTCACGATTGGCTCGCACATTTGCAGAAAAGACCAAAAAGGTGTGAAGTTACCGAGAACCTGCAATTAAATGATCTGGTTATTCTAAAGAACGACGGGATTCCTCCTGCTCAATGGAATCTGGGACGTATTATTCAGTTACATCCTGGCTCGGATGAGCTCGTACGCGTCGTCAACATCAAAACTCAAAATGGAACATTTAAACGAGCAATTTCCAAGTTATGCCGTCTACCACTGCATAATTAACTCTGTCTCTGAAACTAGTTCTTCTCCTTTACCTATTTCGACTAACCTTGCCTCTTACAGCGCTGACTTAATCCGGATACTATCATGCTACGACGTAGCAGCTACGTTGAGCATTGGCGGGCGGCATGTGCAGTTTTGTCATCGCTAATTCCCGGCGAGAGCGGTACTGGCAGTTTGTCTTCGCTAACTCCCGGAGAGCGGGAGAGAACTATCATTCGCGTTGACACTAGAGAGAGATGAGCTTGGCACTTGGAACGAGATAGACGTAAAAACTAAGTGAATTCTAACACCCAAAATTGTTCATATTCAAGGCGCAAATATAAAATCCATATTTCAGTATAAAACCCCAATTTTCATTGTTTGCCTCTTCAGACAAGCACAAACAAGCATAATGTCCAAATAATTAATTGAAAATAAAGAACTTATGTTAGAAGTAGGCTAAGTATTTAACTTTAAAATAAAGAGAAAGATTTAAAACCAATAAATTGTGAAACATACAAAAGCGCTTAATACTGCAACACTAGCCAGATCTGTTGCGAAGCAATAAATTGTAAAGTGGAAAATATCTTATCTTCTAGTCAGGGCTCATTAAAAAAATAATGAAAATAATAATAATAATAATAACAATAACAATAATAATAATTTTATTTTTTTTTTTGGGTTGAGGAGGGGGAATGCCTAACGCATATCTTGTTTGCCGTCGCAAAGCAAGGTATGTGGGGCTTGCACCCCAGGTTTGGTAGCAGCCTAGCTGTCCATCTTCCTCTTTCTTCAGCTGCCCATCTTTTCTGCCATTGTTGGAGGGTTTCTTCTCTGGTCCGGTCGATTAACGCTCTCGTCGTCTCTCCTGTCTGTCGCCTTTCATAGATCTGTTTTGTATCGCGCCTGCGATTACTAGTGCAGCAGGGCCGGAAACCGTTCGGTCCGCGCTCGCTATTCGAAGAGCCATGGTTCTTTGCACCTCCAGTATAGGTTTTGACCTGCAGGCTGTCTCAAGGGTTCCTGCCCAGACCTCACACCCATACAGCATGATTACGTGGTTTATCTCCATTAAGAGTTTCCGTCTTGATTGTAGGGGGCCGCTCACGTTTGCCATGAGTCTGCTTAGCGCCTTTGTGGTCTCGATCGCTCGTTTCCTCGTCTCTTGTATGTGTGCGCTGAATGTCAGGCATGTCTAGGTGGACATTTTCGTCGTAGCTGATGTTCCATAGCTCCGGTCCAAGTATAGATACAATAGTCGTCGGTTGTCAAGGTAGTTCTGTATTATCCGCATCAGGTGACCTGAGATTTGGAATCGTCTTTGCAGAGCATGCGTTTTTACGTCCAGAGTTGCTAGTAGTACAACCGGTCTTGAGAAGTGGTTGCCTTGTTGGCTGCTGAGCGCATGGTTAACGACTTTTTGGATTGCTCCAATGGTCGATCTGCGTGGTCTGAAACCATACTGCCTCGGGGAGAGTCCCCCACCTCTTTCGATCGCTGCTGATCATTTTCTCTAGTAGCTTCCCGGAGGTGTTAAGCATGCATAGTGGTCGATAAGCTGATGGTGTTAGGGGATCTCCATTGCCTTTGCTTATCAGAACCAACCGTTGCACCTTCCAGGTGTCTGGAAATTTCCCGCTGGTAATGCACGCGTTATACATATCCAGCAGGACTTGGGTTCTGTTCTCGGCGATCACTCTGAGGACTTCTGCTGGGATGTTGTCGGGTCCCGGCGCCTTCTTCCTTTTTAGAGTTTTTGCCGCTTTCAGTAGCTCGTCCACTGTGAAGGGCTCTATCTGTTCTTCGGCTATTGGTGGCGTAGGTCTTGCTATGCTATTTGTGTGGGCGGGGAATAGTGTTTTGACTATATGGTCCATTTGCTCTTCCTCCAGTTCCGGTGTTGTACTTCTTGTTCTCAGCTTCTCTCCGTCTAGCCCTCGTAAGGCGGCGTCTGTTTTTGATACAGATTCTCTAAGAGCTTTTATCTCTTCTGTCCACCAATACGCTCCCTACTCGATTAAGTGTCGGTATTGCACCTACATTTGCTGTTGTCATTTTTATTCTAGCAGCCATGTTTAGGACTCTACGGCCTCGAGAGTTAAAGTCTCCTGCTATTATAAGGTTCCCTCTTATTTGCCTTGCGTTGTCTTCGATGTCTTCGAGTTTCGTCTGGAAGGTCTGAATTTCGTCACTTGGGTTCAGATAGGAGCTAAATATCGTCCAGTTTCTGATGTGTGCTAGGACGTGGCATCTCCCTGTTTTGTCGCTTCTATGTGATACCGTGGTAGGGTTCGGAATCCATATTGCCGCCGTCTTTGTGTTGTCTTCTATCCAGACCCCGTCCTCCTGTTTCTTATATTGTTTGCTAATAATGACTACGTCGATTTGGTTTTCTAGCACTATTTGGGGCAGTAAGTCATTTGCAGTTGTGCTTCTGTGCATATTCGCTTGAAGGATCTTCATATTTTTTCTTTCCTGGCCACGCTAAGGCAGTACGCTGTCCCAGGGAGGTGTCCAACGTCGCTCCTGTTCTCTGATGCGCAGATACAGCATCTCAGAGCTTTAGCGCAGGTCTTCATTTTATGACCCCTTTCGCCACATCTGATGCAGAGGTCTCTCCTGTCCGGTCCTTTGCAATCCTTTTGCACGTGCCCAGCCCCGAAACACCTGAAGCATCTCTTTACATCGAGACAACGCTTCACACGGCACTAGGTCCTCACTATTTTAATTCTTTGTTCCGTAAGTATCTTCGACGCGTCTTTCATTGGTAGTGTGACAAATGCTGGCCTCTGTTCAGAGCTATTTACTTCTGTCAGGTATATAGTTATTTCCTGGCTTGTGTCGGCTAAACCTTCTTTGATTGCAGACATTATCTCTTCTTCTCGTGTGATGCTGTCGATATCTCTAATCTCCAGTTTGACCAGTTGCCTCATGGTCTTAACTGTTCCGCACTCTTTAAGTGTGTCCTTGATGTTCTCGCATAGTTTGTCTGTTTGGCTTCCTTTGGCAAGTTTCAGGAGCATGTCCCTTGCCTTCGTTTTTCTGACCGACAGTATATTGCTGTTGAATTCCTCTGGTTTGCGGTTTTCCGCAGGTTGCCCAACACTTCGGCATAGCTCTTTCCCTCTTTCCCGCATTCTTGCGCTAGGCTTTTCTTTAACTTTTTCAGCTCCACTGTGCCGTGCAAGTTATCCAGCTCAAGATCCCAGCAGCCTTACCCAAGTTGTAAACAAATTTCTTTTTAAACAATTCTTAGTTGGGAACCACTTATTCAGCCTTCCCAAACAAATCCCAAATAGCTTCCCCACTTAAGTAGAAGTTCATTATTAAGTTCCCCACTTCAGTAGAAGTTCATTATTGAGTTCCATTTGCGACGCAGTCCTTCTACTGTAAACTAAACCGGGTCTCCCAAATATAAACATTAGCATCCGGTCGCCACCCAGCGAGGCCTAAAAATTGCAGAGTAATCTGTTAATCGAATTTCACAATCAAGCCAATGATTTCGTCATCCAATGTTTTCCGACTCTCTTGAGTACGCTTCATGTTTATCTCTTTAAGAGTTCCTAGATGAGATCCTAGATTCTCTTAAACCGAGGTTTGCTTATCAGATAATCGGCCCTTGGCCAGGCAGTCAATTTTGGAGATCGAATCGGAGAAGTTGCAAAATTAAATTTCAAATAAAAGAGCTGTGAATAAAAATAAGTTCGACCTTTTTGTAATAGTGAATGAGTGTTTAATAAAAAATAAAAATAATTTTTTTTAAATCAATCACTAGTGAGATACACTAGTGAGATACTTCGTTATTTTTGCTCCCATTAATGTCAAATTTGGACCATATATTCTAAAGATGTTTTCTTGTAGAGGTTTTTGAATTATGTACCCATCTTCAAGTGTACAATGTATACCGACTGTGACATTTGGTTGTAAATATTCTATAAATATATATATGTCTTGTATTATTTAATACGTTAACAGATTCAAGGATTGTCAACCTAGCCTTTGTTATTATTAATTGATTCATAAACTGGTTTAAAGGTTTTTTAGTTCCTTCAATCACATTTTCGAAACTACTTTCTGCTGAATGCAAAGTATTTTGATCGGACGCGAATGGTTCCGACTTATCTCTATCGGAAAAATTGTTAATCTGTATTCGTGATAATGCGTCGGCAACTACGTTAGTTGCACCTGGTTTATAAATGTTCCTCTTCGATGTTATTTAATCTCATTGTTTTATTAGCCGGTATGTTAACTGTCCCTGTTGGTACTCTTTTATTCTGTGGTTGATTTTGCTGAGTTGTGTGTGCGTCTGGCTTTTTATTCTGATTCCATTTATTCTGATTATAATTGGTTTTGCTATAATTATTATAGCCCTGATTATTGTTATACCTTGGCCTATTTTGAACCTGTATGGATTCGTCAACTTCCATAGATTCAGGTTTGTTTTGTTTGAGTTTTATAGGAGTTCCATTGATTTGGGTATTATGTTGGGGATAATATGGTCTGCCCTGATTCCAATTATGATTTTTATTCTGATTATAATTATTTCTATTCTGATTACCGGGTTGGTTAAACCTCAAATTGTTAGTATTCCTTTGATTACTATTATAGTTATTTTGCCTGGCTTTGTTATTTTAGTTTTGATGCCCATATAAATTTGACTCATTAGTCTTGCGCTGTGATGTTGTAAAATTGTTCCCAAATTGAGCCCTCAAATTGTTGCTTTCAAGTTCTTGTACTATTACCATTGCATTCGGTAAATCTGGTGGATTCGTAGAACATATTACATCTGAAATATGGCCGTTGAGGCTCTAAAATATGTATTGGTCGCTTGTCACTAAGAACAAAATCTAGTCTTGCCATTATTGCATCAAAATTCAGTACGGTTTCGTTATGAGTTAGGGCATCATTGGCAATGCCTGTAATTTTATTTCGAAGAATAGATAGTGCCGAAAAGTATTTTTCACTTCCTCTTTTGTATTGTCCCATAGCCACTTCCGACGATTCTCTCCAACTGACATAGCTATCTTCTTCGCCTTTATATTCTCGGACCGACTTAATTATCTCATAAGAGGTATCGCACTTAATCTTTGGATCAACATCTTCTACCTGATAATCTTCAACTTTTTTATGCCCTTGCAGAGGGTATTATAATTTTGACCAGATGTTTGCAACGCAGTAAAGGAGGCATCTCTGACCCCAAAAAGTATCAGCATCACCAGCCGAGTCGATCTAGCCATGTCCGTCTGTCTGTCTGTCCGTATGTCCGTCTGTCGGTTTCTACGTGAACTAGTCCCCCAGTTTTTGAGCTATCGAGCTGAAATTTTTAGCATAGTCTTATTTCTTTAGCACGCAGTATATATGTCGGAACGACCGAAATTTGACTACTATATCCTATAGCTGCCATAGGAATGATGGCGAAATTAATGTAAGAAAAAATTTAACTTCTCTGTTTTTCAACATATTTCTATAAATTTTGAGATATAGCAGTTTTTTATGCTTCTAAAATTACAATTTTAATTTCATTAAGATCGGACCACTATATCATTTATATGAAAATGTAAAATTCTACATGTAAAATGTAAAATTTACAAAATTCGATGTTTTCTCAATATTACTAAAATGGTTCGATTTTCAATGATCCAATTGCAGACTGCAAGGGTATACCAACTTCGGTTTACCGAAGTTAGCTTTCTTTCTCGTTTATATTGTAATTTAATTGTGTCTTTAAACTCACTATCTCATTATTCAAAGGATTCAACTCATTTTTAACAATTTGTGTTATTTAATCGCTTACATTAAACATCGGATTATTAGCCTGGCTGCTAGAAGCCACTGTAGGTAAGGGTGGAGTCATGGTGAGAATTCTTTCAAAATCGTTAATTAAATCTTCCGCCTTGTTGGTTTTTATTGAGTTTTTAGCACTATATTCTTATGAATATAAATCTATAATAAAACAGCTCACTAATTATCATCTTAGTTTACTTGGATATGGGATGTCTTCTTGTACTTGATGATCCTGTTTGGGGTCGTCCTTCTTACGGGTTGTAAGCGTATAGCGAGGGATTGCCATCAGCTCTTCCTGCAATTTATTTTACGCTAGTAACTGTGTAGCGCGGGATTGCCCTCAGCTCTTCTTGTTGAATTTGTTTTTGATTTTGTATTGCAATTTGTATTTGAATTTGTATTTACATATATTGTTCAGCTTTTATTTGTCTGAAATTTGTTTTTGAGAGTAATAGTTTTTGGAGCAGTGAGTTATTTTTGTTACGATCACTAATTAACGGGTTGTTGAAAGCAAAGGGGGATTATTGCATTTATTGATTTCCTCCTTTAGCTATTTTCACGATGCATACACTTTTTATAATGTCATCGGTTAGGTTTTTCAGCGGCGCGAAGGCATAGCGACATATCTCGGCGCAGACGTTGGCGTCTGATCTCCGCGCGGAGATATGTCGTTTTTGAAACGTCATATCTCCGCGTAGAGCTTGGCGTCTCCGAGCGGAGATATGTCGTTTAAAAACGTGATAAGTCCGCGCGGAGATATGTCGGTTCATAACGTCAAATCTCCGCGCGGAGATATGACGCCAAGCTCCGCGCGGAGATATGACGTTTTGGAATCGACATATCCCCGCTAAATTTTGGGCGGACATATGTCGTTTCCAAAACGACATATCTCCGCATGGAGTTCGGCGTCATATATCCGCGCGGATTTTGGCGTCATATCTTTGTTTATGAACCAGACCAGCGAATAGTGGGCCTCAACAACCTTACTGTTGTCAAAAGTCACTGAGTAAGAGTGGGAAATTTTAAATGTTGGCAGAATACAGAATACCAATTAGTTAAAGCAATTGCTATAGTTATGATAAAATTAAATTAAGCTAATAATTTACATTATTTTATATGGTGAAACTGGAAACTGGTGAAAAGCTCTTTATGCCCAAAAAACGCATTTTAGTTCATGAACTTAACTTACATCGTTTAGAAGATATTATTTTAGAAAGATGATATATCTGAAGACCCACGTCAGCGTCATTTTTTGGTTTTTCAATATTATTATTCTATATTATTAAAATTCTGCCCGTTTCAATAAAAAAATAAAAGGGGTGTGTCCAGGGTACGCACGGCAGAAGTGAAACTTCTGGTATTCCTCTCTCTCTTATCATTTCATTATCTTATTTTCTGTCTTAGGTTAGTTTGAAGATTAGAGGTTAAATAATTCAAGGACGAAGCATGGATTTTTGTATCTAATATTTTCTTATAGATGAATGACGATCGATTAATGTATAGTTAAAAAAATGTTCAACTTATTTACAAGTATACAATATTACATAATTAACAATATTATAATTAAAAATTACAAAGAAAATACAATGACAATTTTTACCTATCATGTGAAATTTTCATTATCAATTTCATGAATATCATTTCCTAATGTCGTGATAATTGGGTTATGGTAACTAAAGTGCGAGATATATACATGAGCACTCAAATCCTTTATGAATCGTGCAAAAACTGCATTGATTGTTGTTCCGTGTCTAGTTGTGCTAATGTTCCTATCATTTACAATATCCAAATTGAGGGTGTTTTTGAAAAAGTTCAAAATCTCAACAGATTCTTCCCTCGCGAAATTAACATTAAAATCTCCCGAAATAATCACAGGAATTTCGTGATATTTCTTATTCAATAACCTCGAACCATCCTCTGTGTATGGCAGAAGCACGTGTTGGATAAAATCTTTGATATCTGTAATCGATACATAAATAAATTGATATAAATTGACACCATAATAATTTTTTTCCCATAGCCAGAGAGCATTCTGCAGCACACAAATCCCCAACGGAGGATGTATGACTAGAAACAAATTCATGGTTACGGGCATGAACGTCATTATGTTTTACCACAACATGTT
>VNJO01006895.1:0-78383 GCA_008042535.1 Drosophila tani | reverse complement strand
CCAAACTCGAGAAGGACATACAGAGGCCGCAGCTGCTGAGAGCAGTATCTGGGTGGACAAATCCTTCATTGCCAAGCTGGAAAATAACATGTACAGCAATGGACAGAACCGGACGCAGGAGCAGTACAAACTATAACCAAATGTATGCCAGCAAGGATCTCAGAGTCTCGCATCCATCAAGAACGAAGTAACTTTGAATCATTTAACCAGTCCAACCATTTTGTGGTAGCAGGAGTAGCTGCGGCAACCACCGCCACCACCCAGATGGTGGTTAATTCCACTTGGTAAAAACAGAATCACCAGCAGCAGCCGGTAGAGCAGCCCATGTCCTGGTTGTCGATTCAGGAAAGAATGTTGGACAAGTAATAGGGAGAAAAAGCGGCTGTTGTGCATGGTCGAGAGAATCTGGGCGACGGCGTTGGTGGTCATTGTGCGCCAAAAAAGCTATTCCAAAACGAAACTACAAGTCTATGCGAATTGTCTTTCAAATATAAAATAAATAATTGTAAATATAAAACAGCTGATTTAAGATTGGTATTACCGCATCATTTACCTCCCAAAAATGCCGAAGAGCGTTTTAATAAGCGGTCACACTGAAAAAAGATTAAATCTTTTTCGGGTTGCGAACTGTTTTTCTGGCTGCGTACTAGGCTTTATGCGAAGTGATCGAGTTTAGCTAATTTTAATAATCAAACTTCGCTTAATAGATACTTTTAGAAAATATTTTTGAAACGGGGAAATATTTGATTAAGGAGTTAAGTAACAAAATAATATTATATCAAATATCAAAAAAAAAATTGCTTCAAGCTCTATACTAAATTAAGCTTGTCATCACATCTAGTAAAGGTAACAGACCATCCAAAGGCGTTGCCCAACACTGTACATATAATCTAGCAGTTTTTTTAATTCTTATTTTACCTTGGAAATTCACTATAAATCCATTTTTCAACAGATTTCGGGGTTGTGAGCTTGCTTGATCCGTTAGATCACCAACTTTAGAAAAAAATACGTTTTGATTTTACAACGCTTTTTTTACGTTTTAGGATGCTAGCAGCATGTTAACATTTGAGTTAAAGGATTGAAAACTCCACATTTTTTATATATAAAACATGTTAAGGCTTGTTCATTACCTGTATAATGAAATATCGGTTGGCTGAATTGGTCAAGATTAAAAATGATACACAAAAGTCTGCGAATTTATTTCTTGTCAAACTTTAAAAAACAGGCTAGGAGCACTTTAAGTGTAAATGAGCTTTATAAATGTTGATACACTTTTCGTCACCCCCCTCGACAATAAGTAAATGGCGAACAATTTTTTTTATTTTATAAAATAGTTGTTTTCTTGTTTTTTATTATCATTTCTCATAATCATTCTTTTTTAAGTTTTCCATAATCATTATTAATTAGTTTACTTAAAGTCATTTAATTAATTCTTTATTTATTAAATTTAAATTAATAGTTAAATGTTTTTTGTTGTTCTTCTTTGTCTGCTACTTTGTTTGAGAAAAACCAAAGCTTAGTCTTGCTTTGTTCGCTTTTAGTGTGTGTTCGTTATTCTGCACTTTATGTTGCCAATTTAAATTGAAAACACAGACTTCATATATCAATTGATGTAATTAAGTTTTATTTATAAACTTATTATGCAATTATATGAATTTGAATTTCAATGTATTCCACTTACTGTATATTTTAGTTTGTATATATTTCATAGAGTTTATTTACAAGAGTTTAATGTTATTCTTTACGCTTTACGCAGGGTCTTGCAGGAATTAAAAATTAAGCTAACACAGATCACGGGATTGAATTACATTTTATCAGCAGATCTCTCGAGTAGACAAACATACTTGTAATTAAAATGAGAGTAAGTAAACCAAAAGTTATAATCCAAATACGGATTTTCTTGGAGTTGTGCATCAGTCGATACTCTGTGGTTTGCAATATTGTTCTTTAGGCTTCCAAGTACAAAATACAGACAACACAAAAAACATAAACTAGTAACCTAAGAGTCTACACAACAAGCACACACAGACTCCGTATATGTACGACCTATACTAACATAAAAATACACTTCAATGTGGGCAGATATACATATTCATACAGGTTAGATAACATTAAACATAATCAGTGGCGGTCTTGCTACCAGCTTTCTAAAACATAAAGCTTTAAACCTAATACTAATCAAAATTGACAATAGAAAATTGTACCTAAGATAGTAAAAATACGAGAAATATAAAAAATTAGTTACTTCGTTTGCTTCTTCTTTTTGCTTTTGCACAAGGAAAAGATGATCGGAAAACAATCAAAGCTTCAGAAATAAAAACACATTTAAAAGATTGATAGATAATTTTAAGTCTCGGGTTTTCGTGTAATATTCCTTGGTTTTATGTCAAGTTTTTGGTTTTCATGGGTTTTGTTCGTTTGCTAGTTTACAAATGCAATTTTGACGGCTTTAATTAAACTGTTAGCCTTCGGTACAGATAAATACAGTTTAAATGCTTTGCTGTTTCCGTTCTTCTTGATGACGCTCTCGCTTAATTAATTCGAACAGTTGTTATTTATGTATATTGTTTTTCTTTTGTACAAAACACACTTTTTTTGCGATATCAAATGTTTAATTAATATTGTTTTTGTTGGCAAGGCATGGAAGCCTTTAGAAATCTGACCACCGTATATAGAATGTTTTTTTTTTCATTTCATACATTTAAACGTTAGTTTCCCTTGTATGTATTCATATTTGTGTGTTGTGGCTGCTGCGCTATTTAATATTTGTTGTGTAAGCCTAACAAATATATATACATACAAATGCATATATTTAGGTTCAGTTTGTATATGTATTCTGTATGCCTTTTGTTATTTTTAATGTTTCATATTAATCATAATTTTTTAAATTTATTTATTCAAAAATATCATTCACTTTTAGCTTTTCGTGTTTTATGAAATTGTCTCAATTTTTTTCCGCTTTTCCATTTTCCATTTTGTGTTTTGTTCTTGTGGCTGCTTTTTTCCTTGTGGCTTACAAACATGGTTTAAATAAAAATAATTAGCATAAAAATTACATTTACATTCAATTTGAGTTCATTTGATTTTTGTTTTTTCTGCTTTTGGGGCTGTGTTGTTAGCTGTTGCTGTTGCTGTTGCTTGAGTCGTTTCGCCTTTGGCCTTGCTTTTGGCCGCTCCACTGCCACTGCCGCTTTTGGCTGTCAAACCTTGCTGTTGCTGTTGCTGCTGTTGGGCGCCCGCCCTGTGGACTCGTATTGGCCACGCCCCAAGGCCGCATAGGCATCGGCATAGGCGTGTTGATCGTGTGGTTCTAGTTGATGCTGCTGCTGCAGGAGATGCTGCTGCTGCTGCTGTTCGTGCAACGATGTCGGCCGACTAAAGCTTACTTGTAGCGGCGGTGGCGCGACGCCTAAGGAGCGAAACAAATTACAAAAATCAGTCATTTCTGGGTTTAAATTGGCACTCTTACTATTAGTGTTGTTAGTAAATATTCAAAAATTACACAAAGCATTTGGCCGATTAAGTAAAGTTTAAAAAAAAGAATTCATATGACTTCAAGAATCGTGTCTGGTGTTAATACAATTAATGGTAGCACTCGAATAGTTATTTGTTCATTTTCAGTGTTGAGGTATTAAGATATTAAAAACAGAATTTTATAGGTTTAATAAGTAAATAAAGTGAATCTAAGGGTAAATACAAAGATGTAAAACATCTGGTATGTGTGGTAAAGTCCATCTCTCTGCATGGAGTTATTTGTTTAATAAGAATAGTAACCCTGCAGTACCAGTTGTCATCAACGTTTCATTAACGAGCCGACTTCGGCTTTGCCCGAACCGATTTGGTCACAAATGGACCAAATATTTCGTTTTGCTTTAAAGTTTTTAATTTGGCCACAAAAAGTAGTCATCGACAATTCGACAATCGTGTCAAAACCGACTCTCTCAATTTCTCTCTTTCAATATTATGTTAATGACAGTTCGATGAAATGTTAATGCATTTTTTGGCCTATAATGTTTATGACAAAATCCAGTTTTTTTTTATCAATCATCAGTGAAATATCGATGAATCATGAATATTTTGATGAATTATCGATGAAATTTGTTGATGAATCAGCGATGAAAAGTTGAGGAATTTTTCGCTTAAAATTTTGACAAAGCCCAGTTTTATGTTGATGAATCATCAATGAAAAGATGATGAATTATCGATGAAAACCATTTATGAAATAGTTGAAGAATCATCGATGAAATGTCGATGAATTTTTTGCCTAAACTGATGAGATTTTGTCGGTAAATTGATAATAATAATAATTGATAAATTTGTCACTGATGACGCCCTAGGACATGCCAATGTTAATTTCATTAGTAATTTGTATGGAGTTTCATCGATGATTCATCAACAAAAACCGAAGTTTTTTTATGACTTGTTGATGACTGGCACTGCAGGGTAGTAACTTGTTAGATCAAATACTTATGTGTGTGTGAGGAGGTAATTAAAGTATTCGTATGCACATGCAATAACAAAAACAACAACAATACAAAAACATAATCAGAAAACTAAAAATAAGACGGGGTAAAATTAACAAACGAAAGGACATCCAGAAAACGGACGCATGCCATAAGGAGTAGTAGATGCGGATACAAGGACGACCAAACAATAATGGGGGACAAAAGTACGACAAAATCAATTAATAGGGACACAAACCAAAACGGGGGAAATCGAATAAAAGTGGAGGGAAAAAACACAAGGGTCATACCAATTGCATCGGTCAAATGGAATATTATTTTGGTTTTTATATTTTTTTTGTTGTGTTTTGGTGGTGGTAGGTGGGAAGCGACAACTCATCGATCGATGACTGGTAGCGGGCATTTTTGTTGGCTTTTCGGGGGTTCGGAATGGGCACACTCTGTCTTTCAGTATTTTCAGTATGGCAATGTGATGTGTGACGTGGTCCACTCCTAATAAACGATATTGCGGCGAACTGGCTTGACGCCAGCCTTATCCTTATCCTTGCTGCTGCTGCGACTGCTGCTGCTGGCCTGCGACTTGTGTGGCCTTGGGTCTTTTGCCTTGCCGCTCTTCCCACTCTTCTGCTTACTACTACTGCCCGCCCCTAAACCCGAGCCCGTTACCGCTCCCGCTCCCGCCCCACTGCTTGCGGCCGCGCTGGATGAGTTGGTGGTTGTGGTGGTGGTGGAAGTATTGTTGGTACGTGATGATCGGGACTTATTGCGTGGTGGAAGTTCTGAATTTTTAGCGCATTTCGCAAACGAAAAGAAAAACGACAAATTAAATTCGTGGGAAACTGGAAAACTGGAAAACACAGGTGAGAAAACGGAGGAGGAGCAGTGTGTCTGGGGCAAACTACCAACTCAGGGCTCCATCTCTCATGGGGAAAAGGGAACACACACCTTTCGGCGTGTAGAACGCTTGCTGTTGTTGTTGCTGCTGTTGCGGCGATAGTGCCGGTTGCTGTAGTTGCAACACCTGTGGTTGTTGTTGCTGTTGTTGTTGTTGTTGCAGTTGCAGTTGCTGCTGCTGTGCATTGGGCGGCGGCAATGGCAGCGGCAGCTGGGCCCTTGCCACAACACCACCGCCGCTCATGGCCGCCTGCACACCACCACCAATGGTACCCGGCAATGCCTGTTCGGCTCCATACCCGCCATGTGATCGCGCTGCACCGCTGGATGAACCTCCGCCTCCTCCGGCTGCTGCTGCTGCGGGCTGCGGTCGTCCGCTGCTCGTGGAACGCGTCCCGCGTCCATCACTGCGCCTTGCCTGATTCGCCGCCGAGTTCCGGCTCGAGTGACTTCCGCCGGTGGGCAATGGGACGATCGAGTGGCCGCCCTGATGCCGATCCCACTCGTGCGGATGCGACTGGTGGTGCTGCGATCGGGAGCCACCATGGCGACCAGCTCCTCCTCCTCCTCCCGCACCGCTGCGACCATCCCCGCCACGCGGATAGTGCTGCGCCTCATGAGCCGGCGGTGGAATGCTGCGTGGCCCGCCTCCTCTCTGATGCGGATGACGTTGCTAGAATATGTCAAAATATTTTATAAGTTGTAATTCGCCCTGATAACAAAAAGAAATACTTTGTGCCAAAAAAAATTTATTTAACAAATGTGATCGAGCTCAGAATATCGTCAAGGATAAGTGCGGGATAGCTGTATCTTTTCTATCGCACTCAAGAATTTATCCCATGCTAGGGATAAACAGGATAAACCAACTCCGTTGGTCTAGTGATAAAACTAGAATAAGATTTTCCTGTTAGCTACCTAAGCTAGGACTTATTAAAAATAAAATCAGATTGAAATTAGTTTTATTCAGTCGTTTTATCATTTTTGATCCGGCTCGAAGGACCAAAAATAAAAAAGACCCAGATCGATTTAAAAAAATATATTTCTAGAACTAAAAAGAAAGAATTACTCGCTTTATTCTCTAATAACTGCCATGTTTACCTTCCGATTGTACGCAAATTTTCAGAGCACGTCGGCACAAATGTATTCATTTATATTAACTTTAAACTAAAAATCACTATTATACATTGCTTAGTTATATGGTTTTTTATGATATATGAGGACTGTAGTGAACGTGACCAAGTTTTGAATTAAACTTTATCTGCATGCAACAGACAAGATTGTTGTCTCCAAATTTGGTTCCAGCTCTTACAGTCTCTGAGCCCTGTTGCTTCATACGGACAGAAAGAGAAACAGATGGAGCGACGGACATAAATGGACTCGGCTTGTGATCCTGATCAGGAATATATTTATTTTATGGTCTCGACCTGTTTCATTTTCGGTTGGAACTAAGCTATAATACTCTTGTAACCTAAGGATACTGGCTTTAAAAATAATCTGTGCACTTACCATTCTTCGCAACGTGTTCATGGGAGCTCTCAGAGTTTCGCTGATCCGACGAGCTCGCCTCTTCTTGGGATTGGAACTGGGAGTGTGCACAGCGCAGCACTTGATAAATGCTCCCATGACAACGATGAAGGCGACACCCATCAGGACTACAAGATACCAGTTGCCGGTTATCCATTCGGCCACCGTCAGCAAGGTCTCGCGGTTCAGCAGCAGATTCTTGAGCCGCACCAGCGGACCATCGGCATCCACGGCTCTGCACTTGAGGAACACGTCGCAGTATCCCTGGAAGTTATCGCAGGGCGAGCCTGGCTGCAGGCTAATTCCACCCTTCTGGATATTGTACTTGGCGGCAAACTCGCTGGTGCTGCGACAGGTGGATATATCATTACCATCCTGACAGGCCAAGTCACAGAGCTTGCGCTTGTCCACGTGCGGCACCGAATTCGAAGAGAGGAAGCACTTGGTCATGTTCCAGAGCAGGCAGGGTGATCCACTGCATTCACCTCGGATGCACAGGGCTGTGCCATTGTTGCACATTGTCTTATCATCCCGATGCCGGGGCTCCGGACACTCGGCGGTGGTTCCATTGCAAGTGCTCGACCAGCTGCACTCCGTCTCCTCCTTGCACTTCTGGTGGTAGCTAGTGGGCACGAAGGTGCAGGAGTTGGCCAGGCAACAAGGACCTTGCGAGGGCGAGCACTGCGTTTTGGCCCGTCGTGTGCATCCCTTGGCACTGGAGTTCAGAGACTGGTCGTACTCGCTGATCAGGCGTGGGTAGCAGCACTTGTCCTTGCACTCATCCTCGTTAAAGCCGCAGTCGCACTCCTCGCCAGATTCCACGATCTTATTGCCGCAGAATGCACCCTCAGAGGCCTTGAAGCAGTCCCGCTTAGAATTTCCAACCAGCACGTCCAGGACGTTGGAAATATTGCGAATTGAGCAGGGTGAGAACTTCGAATTGTTCGGACGATCGCCAGAGGTGGCACTGGCGAACATGATGTAGTTTCCATTAAGGCCTCCTGGGCGACACTCCTGCGGGTAGTCATGCTACGAAATAGACAGAAATTATGTACAATATGTCAGCTTTGTAAGTAGGAGAAATAAGAATTTAAAAGAATCCTCTGGTAGACATTCTTAGCAACAGCAAAACAACTTACAGGCGATCCAAAGTTATGCCCAATCTCGTGGGCCAGCGTCAGTTGGGATACCTTCGGGGGAACCCGACTATTGTAGTTCACAAACGTAATGATGCCCGTGTTGAGAGATCGCTTTGTGCTCTGGTACTGTCCGCCCACCGTTTCCGTGTACGTCTTGTACTTCTCGCAAATGCCTCCAGACGCTCCCGAGGCGCTGGCCACCCATGCCAGGCCCAAAGTGCCTCCTGTGAAGTCTCTGTATAAAGCGAACAATTTTGGTTTGAAATTGGAGGTTTTTCGATGTTAGGGAATCTAAATAGGCCAATAACCAACCTGTAGGTGAACACATAGGCCAGACAAAAGTCAGAGTGATCCTCCAACGAGTGGAGATTCAAAAAGTTTGAGACGTCCATATGTTCGTTGCAGAACGCATTGTGGGGTCCATTATAGGAATTGCGGCAAGCCGAATCGTCATCAATCTTAATTCGTTGCACCTAGAAACAATAAAAAATTATAAAATTTGAATGTTAATCTAAGTTAAGTTTTAGATTGGTACTTTCTGAATGTCGTTGGGTTTCCCATGCTCGATGCAGGTTACAAAAAACATTTACAATATTTTAATCATTAATTATTATTAAGTTTCTATATTCTTTAATTATTTTTTGAAAATCGTCCATGAATATTTCGCTTGAATATTTTTAGAGTCTTAATTGGTTTTACAATAAAAACAAATTATAAAATTCGAATGTTAATCTAAATTAAGTTCTAAATTACAACTTTATAAATGCTTTTGGTTTTCCAATGCTCGAAGCAGGCTACAAAAAACATTTACATTTACATCACATTTTAATAATTAATTATTATTTAATTTTTCAAATTTAAATTCTTATTAAAATGATTTTAATGATTTTAAAAAGTGGAAACTTATATATTTAATGAAAATCGGCCAATAATTAAACGCATTTTAGAATTTTTGTGGTTGGTGTAATTGAATTATGTAGTTACAAACACCAAATGTTTGGCGATAGGGCTAGGTGTAATATTGCAGAAAACGCAAACTGCGCTTTAATACACACACTCCTGTCCGCACATCGTGGCGATGCAACATTTAACCAGCTAGCAGGGGGCGGTTGCGGTCAGTTTGGAGCTTGCAGGGGGTTTCCCCAGCTTTGTCCTTAACTCATCATCATTGTTTGCTCGCCGCCTGGTGCCTGGCGGAACCGTGTTGCAGGTGTGTGTGTGTGTACTTACCTCAAAGCGAATGTTGCGATGCTCTGTGCGTCCGTCGAACTTTGTGTTGCGGTAAATGTAATTAACGGCCGTCACGTGATGTGCAATCAGCGATGTAATTTCCTCGCGCGTTTTTACATCCACCTCGTACTTGCGCCCACGATCGTGCTGTTGACAAAAAAAATTTACAGTTGTGAGTTGGTCTTGACCAAAATGTTAAGGTACACTTGGACTTCGATAGTTGACGGATTAACGTATTTCTTCAATACTGGTTACATATTTTGGTGGAGGCGGATGATCATATACATATAATAAAATATATTTTTAAATATATATCAAATAATATATTTCGCAATAGTATAAATGTAGATTTTTATTTCCTATAAATATTTCAATCGTCCCCTTAGCACCTCTATGATACAGTCGTTATATTAAAGATTGCGAAGGCCCTGTTCATTATAACTAGAATAAACAACACGATCATTAATACAATCATGATTATGAGATTACGTGAATAGGTAGAAAATTTTAATTAACGCTATTGACTTTCAGGAGCCGCGGCAGCGTAATAAAAATCGCAAAACCGCATTGCGTTGGGTAGCGGATATGCGCTTGACATCTGTGCAAACGGGCCCAAAATCCCTTCCCTCAGCAGGCCAGACAACAAGCTACCTTAGCCCACTCCGAGCTGCCAGCCTAGAACGCCTCTTCATCTAGAGCTCATCCAATCCAATCCAGGCAAAACTCCCACACAACAAACACTCTTCAAATATATTTGTATAAAAATGCAAATTCAGCTAAGCCCGTCGAATATTTCAGTCCATGCCTGTATGGTTTTTGGGGGAAATTCCCCAAACAGCCGGATCCGCCATTGCGAACCCCACAACTCCCACCTCCTGCCGATTGTGGCTCAAAAATCAAAATGCCGGGGGGGCGCAAAAGACAAAGGTTGAAACGTGAATGAAAAAGAAAACGAATGGTAAAAAAACGCGAAATATAGGGAGAATTGAGGGAAAGAGTGAGCGAAACAAATGCGCGAATTATGCAAAACTCATTGCAAATAAACACACGAGAGCGAATGAGAAGGCAAAGGCGAAGACAAGGACGAGCCGAGGCGAGGCAAAGCGGAAGCGGAAATAAGGCTGGCACTCTGGTGACGAGGATGTTGACGTCGACATCAACTTGGGCACAATTCGAAAAAATGAGCGTAAACATAAAAGTGCGGCAAGAGAATTTACTTCAAATGGATAGGCGGGCAGGCTACAGTTGCGGTCAAAATAATAAAGCTATAGGAATATTCAGAAAAATATTTTCTTATATTTATATTTTCTTATATTTTCTTATAATGTATGTAATACTATGTATATAAAAGAACAACTTGTGGTTGTATACTTTGGGATAAATTAACAATATACGAGTATATGAGACAATATATAGTTTTAGCGATATTATTTTGCCCGCTGCTGTAGATATGCAGAGTGAGGTGGTTGCGGGTCATAACGGTTGATTGCATACGCTGTACGAACCGAAGGAGGTCAGCTGATTGGATGATTGCTGAGATATGTTCGCTTTGCTTTGCAGATGCCCCAAAAAGTAGGCAGTTCCGTGGAATGCGACTAAGGTTTTTTTGTAGGGACCAAAATCGCCTAACAACTAGGTGAACAAGTTCATGATTGTAATAAACATTTGACTAAACCATATAATTTAGAAAAAAAAATATTGCATTAAGAATATTGCGTAGGGCACCCGCGAATTTTTGTGTATCCATATCTACTAAAATAGAATGTACACACAAAAAAATAAAAATAATAACTACGGTGGCTACGTGCCGCTGCCATCCTCATTCTGGCAACTTTAGATTCGCCTTTGTTTTATGAGCACTTCATTTTTTAGAGAATTCTGTCGACTCGTAAAAAAAATCATGAATTCTATGTTACATTTTTGTGGGTGTGCGTTCTGTGCAGGACTTTTATATCGTTAAGAGACTTTTTATCTGTGCAAGAAAAGTGGCTCAGATAATACACCAAGTTCTACTTTCGATGGAATCTAAATAGTTATGATTGATGAATTTTATGATATTTTTCTTAAGAAGTTCACATATCTAAAAGCTTCATGGGTATAGTAATTTAGAGGACAGAGTGAATTTCCCTTTTAATGGGTTAAGTAAACAAATAACTAAGAAAGTAAATAACTAGAAATTGTCAAAAATATTTCGATGGGATTGCATTTACGGTGGTAACTGTATTACTTAAAAGGAAAAATATAAATCCAAAGGCGAAAACTCTATCTAAACGGCAATTGGTATTTATATTTAAAGTAAAAATAGCTGAGGCCGAGTATGGTATTTCATCATTGTAACTTACATCAGCAATTCCTTCGCGTATGTGGCGCCAAATTAATGGATCCGTTTGAATGTAGAGCGAGCAGGTGTTCTTGTTATCCTCGCGGCCACGTCCTGGTCCGCCAGATGAGCCACCGCTCCCACCATTACCGTCGCTGGCCCGACGCACTCGCTCATGGACAAGCTGATGCCAGTCGGCCACGTTGGCGGATGAGCCTAGCCGACTTCCGGTGGATGGATCGTAGAAGGAACCCTCGGCGAAGTTCGCCTCCTTCGAGTATTTCTGATGGGGGTACTTGAAGTCGTCGTCGCCGCTGGTGTACTTCTTCGGCGGATGCGGATGGGGCTCTTGCTGGGGGGCGGATTTTTTGTGCAGCTGCTTCCGGTGGAGCTTCTGGTAGTCCTTTGACATGGGCTCCGGCAGCTCTTCGACGGCTGAATTTTGTATGTTCTCCATCCATTGTGAGACCTCGTCCGTAATGCCACACCCGGCCACGTGACCTGCAAAGCCAGAACAAAAGCAGAGAATGAATAAATGGGGAGGCAAGTAGGGAGGTGTACTACCCGTAAAAAACGGAAGAAAGAAGAATGTTAATTTGCTGATGCAGTCCGGCATTTGGGCTGCCCTGCCCCATTCTTTTGGAATTCAACGGAAAAATAATTTATGACCACCCCAAGTAAAAGCCACAAAAAATGTAATTAAAACGAAGCCCGCGCACAGATGTGAATGCGAAATGCCAGAATGTTAATGCAAATGCCGAAGTCAAATGTTTAAAATATAAATAGTGTGACTGCAAAAAAAAAGGACATGAAGCGTTGAAAAATCGCAGCGGAAAGGTGTTGCAAACTCCTTTTCGCCGCGCTGCACTTTAAAAGTGTATCAACAATTATTTTTACAGCTTTGCCGGCTCCTGCCTGAGGCCGGAGGCTGGTTCTTTGAAAAGCATTGTCTTGGCCAGCGGAAACCGTTAATAGCCCCGAGCCGGTAATGAAAATTTATTGTTTTATTGTTTAAGCGCAGTCACCGCCATGCGGTCTGCTCCTGCTCCTGCTGCCTTTCCTATAGCACAGTTGGCTTTTATCCACAGTCCGAAGACGCATTTTGCACGCGATTCGCTGGCGCTTTTACCCCTCATCGCGATTGTCAACATTAAATAAACCGAAAGGGGAATGCAATGCAACAGGGCAGGAAGGAGTGGTTCACATTTTTAAAAGCTGCGAGGGTTTCAATGGTCCTAGCCATTTACATTCATTTCCCGAATAATCTTCTGAGTTACGGCAGCCAGCACCCGAATTTGGGGCAGTGAAGCTAAATGTTGCAGTTAAGGAAAAAAGTGATACAACATATCAGTAAAAGTCTTTAATAAAAGAAATTCATTTCATTTGTGCTTGTGTGGAGCATTTGTTGGAAATTTCATTGGTAATAAAATACAAAATAAAAAGTTAAAAAAGATCATAACCTCAAAAATATGATCGAATGAAAAGGAAGCGTTTTTGACAGTTTCGAACCCAAAATTCAGTGTTAAGGGTGTTGTTAAGAGCCTGTCTGTGTATGGTACTCTTATATCGTCCTTCAGAGCACCAGGACCTCTTGGCTACAGCAAACACAATTTCTTGCTGCCGTTAGTGGTAAATTTAGTGCGTTGCATATAAAACTCGAAGTTTTTTAAGAAATCACAAAAATAAGTATCAATGTTCTAAAGTGTGCTAAATTCGTGTCCAGCCAATTTGAGAGGTGCTTCCATGTAACGAATCCTCAAACGAAAACGAGTAAAGCAAGGACGACGAAATTAACGGTACACATTCGCAATTATGTGGTTCACATTCACCAAAAAGTTGAGTATCCTAATATTTCGGCGAGAGGTGAAAAATGTAAATGAGCTTGGGCAAGGTATGGTATGCTAAACTTGTGCCCACCACTGTATACGCGGTTCAGACTTGTAGATATTATTTGAAAAATATACAAATGATAAATTATATCTTTAACAATCTAATTGTGTGTTAGAAACATTTGACTATCCATAATCAGAACTCGAAAACTCAGAGAAGAGCATATTCATCTGTTGCAACTTCAAATACACTCTCCTCTGCACTTTTCATTAAACATTTTTCAAGCTATTCGCTTGGCTGCTACTTAAACACTTTCGTCCTCCCTGCCCCATTCCGGCTCGAGCACCCACTCAGCCAGCTAGCGAGCCAGAACCGAATCGCTCGAAAGTCATAACACAAGGCAACAAGGTTCCCCATTTCGCCGGCATTCTTCTCGACACTGGCACACCGAGGATGATATTCGTCCTGGCGCCAGGACGAGGGCGAGGAGTAGTGTCCAGTCAGCTACCAGTGGCAACGTTGCAGCTTTCAGTGAAGCTATAAATTTTTATTTGGCTGATGCTATTGTGTCAAGTAGTAAGAGGGGGCCGAGTGGGTCTGTTGCCGTTGCTGTTGCCGTTGCTATTACCATTATGCATTTGCTTATTCTTCTTCGTTTTCTTCGCGCTGGCATTTTATTTACCCATTCCCGAACTGTTTGTCTTTATTACAAGAATTTTGGCGTTGTTGCCGTGCTTCTTCAGTGCAGGGCGGCAACGTTGTTCGCAGATCTCTCGCCATATACGCCAAATTTTGGGCACTGCAATAACAATTACAGTTTTATTAAAAAACCCCGTCGTACTATTTATTTATAAAGTCAGAATTAGGTTTATTTTAACTAATTGGAACAAACATCATCAATAGTGAAACCAATTGAGCTTCGACACATTTAAAGTCTCCACTAATCACGACATTTTTTTTTAGACGGGGACTACTCATTACATCTGGAAAGTCCGTTCAGCGACCGTTTAAAAAGAAAATCCGATTATTTAGATTCACCATAGATGAGTGAGCCTCGGTGCTAGAAATTTTCCCCAGTGCAAGAGACTTGTCGGATGCAGGTGGAATGTTTCTCCAGGAAAAGCCGCTGCCATAGACATAGAGGGAGAGCCACTAAATACGTAAACCCTCGAGAAGCCAGTGAGGCGGCTGCGACCACAGCTTCCGTAAATGCCCTGCCCCTTGGAAAATCCACAGTGGCATGCAATTTGCATATCAAAGGCAGCCCCTCGAATGTGCCGTGCTGCCTTCATGTCCCTCGTTCTGTTTCATTTTGTTGCATGCCGCATCTTACTCCAATGACCCGTTTTTATTTCATTTTGCTGCAACGCCTTCTGCCTGAGTTTTCTTCTCGTTTTTCCCACTTCTAGAGCAGCTTTATTGTTGCAGTCGCTCTCGTTCGCCAAGCAATATGTAGGGGGCGGCTGTACTCAATCGTTATCTGATGCTGCGACGCCTATCCTAAGATGTTGTCTGATTTTCGGTCTCTATGCCGGGCCTGCTCGGTCGCGCTTTGACCGCCCGTCTTTATTGGCATCTGGAGCGGGGAGCCTGAACTCCAAAGAACACCTTTAACTACAAGACCTCACCGCTTCCTGCGTATTAGAGCGCGAGTCCATCCACATTTCTTTTTTTTTTTTTAGTTTTTCTGTGCTTTTGAAGACAGTTTTTTATTCTTGTTTTCTGCCCACATAATCTTCACATAAAATAAATAATGATCTGCTAATATGATATCTGAAAAGTTTATGAAAAGGATTGCAAGTCTGAATCCGAAATGTTTTTGAAAAGTTTTCATGTGCTTTTATGTGTAACAGGGATGACTTTAGGAATGCATTCCCAATTCATCAAGTGGTAAACTAGAGATTCAGGTACCTAAATAGTAAGCTGCTCTCTTCCATATAGAATTCGGTACTCTTTTCTCAGGGTGATATGGACATTCGGACATGTCTAGGTCCACTCAGCTCTTGATGTTGATAAGGGATAAATACTTTACATTTTGACTGTGTTGAACTTTTAACTAAAATTAAGAAACCCTCCGCAAGGGTATAAATATGTGTATTATTAGACGAGTCTCTGGGTGCACTCAGCAGCACAAACTTCATTTGCTGTGACACATTCCGTGTTCCACCCCTACATCCTACCGGCGACACTTCAATTTTACTTTGGCTTTGACAGCGTCGTGATTTCAGCACAGAGATTAAAGTGCACTTTTGTGTTATCTTTACTGGAGCAAACTCGAGTTCAGATCGACGCCTGCACTTGAACAAGAATTTTTCCGTTTCTTTCGAGGTTCTTGCCTTTTTATTTTATATTATTTATATTTTGTATCCTTCTAGTTGCTCCAATTGAACATAAGCCACACGCTCTCTCGCTCGCTCGCCCGACCTATGAATTTTACAACTTCCGTTGCCAGCCAAGCTCAGGGCAGCTTGGGTTTTGTCGTCCTTTCAGGTCTTAACAAAAAAAGAAAAGAACATTGCTTGTGAAACCGAAGTTTAAAATACCTTGCAGTTGAATTATTTCTTAATAGATGTATGTATTATATATTCCACAATTGTATTCGCTATCCTGGGAATTAACTTGGCGAAACAGGATAGATTTTCCTTTAAAAACCACTAAAATTCGATCTAAGAAAATATATAATAAGAATCGGAATAAAATGCTGAATTTGTATAGTATTCTTCAACATCCAAGCAGCTTACATATTTAAATTGCACAACTTACTGATTTTAATGAAAAGAGCGCTTTGTGAAATGCTGTAATTTTCTTTGCTAAATAGATAAATAAATGTATATATTATTTAAATCTTTTATTGATAACATTTCAAACCTATGCACCGAGCCCTTGTTCTCTTAGAACACTCTGTATAAAAATAAGAGCGAGAGCAGGAAAAATTCAACATGAGTTGGAGACAAACGACGTTCAGACATGCAAGCGGCTTTGGTAGCTGGGTTTTTCCCATCAGCTCCCTTCCCAGGATCCCGATTGCTTCCGCCCCCAACCAGTTGCCTCTCCAAATTACGGGCAGGGACCCATTCAGGCCACTTGTGGCCTTTACTCCCTGCGTGTGTATGTGTGAGATGCGCAAGAAAAAATGAAAAATAATCCCAAATTCAATTGCAAATGAAATTGAGGGCGAAAGACGCCATAAATACAAGCACACACCCAGAGGCACACAAAGCAGCATTCGAGAGCCGACCCCCCAGGAACCTCAAACTGAATCAGCACCCCAAAAGGCCATAACAGACGCCTTACACAATTTCGCCGCTTTAAGAGTGAAAAAAGGGAATATACAAAAAAGGGCATTTAACTGTATAAGAAGTACAACAAATATTTGAACAAACAAACGTTCGCAAGCAATGTTGCAACCGAAACTGTGAATGCTCTCTCAAAGTATAAATATTTAATATTCTTTAAAGGCCCTTTTATACGTTGAGATTTTTAATCCTAGATTTATTCAAAAAACACATTTTTGGCAAGAATGTGTTATTCGTAACAAGCAATTTGTTTTCTTTGGATTATAAGAGCTTTTATTATCTACGAAATGTTTTTATTCTCACTTATAGGTAACACTTGTACCGCTGGAACTGGAAATAAATATAAATTTTAATAAATCATTTTAAATAGAATAGAAAAATGGTACTTCAAAATGCCTTTTTATTTATTTATTTCAACGTTAAATTTTAACGATTCCCCGACGAAATTAAAAACCCTACGCACTCGGTTCTCTTACAAAATTTACAAAAATTATATAGCATACAACTGGGCGCAATAAACGCTGCGGGCCAAGGCGAGGGCGTACATTAAAGGGGCGTGTCGCGCGCGTGTTTGCTGATGACGTTGCTTTTGCATTAACATGTTGAAATCATCGCAAAATGCTTGCTGCCACTGTTCCTGTTGATGCGTGGATGTTGGGAGCACACAATTCATACAATTTTCCCTAATTTGCTTTTATTTTGTAAATGATTTGATTACCACGTTGTTACCGTTCCCGCTGCTGTTTTGTTTATTTATTTAATCATTTCTTCCTTTGTTTATTCAGCCCCTGTCCTCATGAGCGTTATTGTCGCTTTTCCGCCGCCAGTTTAGTCTTAATTTGTTTACGCGACAATTGCTCCTTTTTTATATTTGCTTTAATTAAAAATGTTTTAATTTGCGCAATTGTTTTCTGGCTATTAAAGAAATCCAGGCGGTTGTGATTTTTGCTTTAAAAATTTAAAATTCAATGAGGTATATACATATTTCTGTAGTCGATAATTGCGCGCGTCTTTTTATTCAAAGCTTAACCGGAAAAGATTTCTATGATTTAAAATTCGCAATAAAAGTAATAACCGAAATTAACAATTTACATCCCTTTCCTTAGAAGCCTCAACAAGGCATTTTATTTTGCCACTACAAATTATAATTATAGGTTTAGGGTTCGCCTGGTAGCGCTTCGAATACAGGCTGAAAAAGAATCGCTTAAGGCCACTTCCATGACCTACAATCTATCCACCCTACGGATAACTAATGTCTTCTGCCGATGGCGACAGCCTTCCGTCGTTGTCACACTTTTGCAGAAAAACTGTCGCCGGCGACACCTGCGCCTTGACACTTTCACATAAAGCCACACTCACGGAACCCACGTCGCCAAGAAACAGATTTCGCATTTTGAACGCGTCCATGGCAAAAGCAAAACAAAGTGTCAGACAGAAAAAGTGTATGTCCGTCGGCCGAACGCCGACCGTTGGCGACATCCGCTGCCTCTCGAATACAAATTAGTTTTTCTGGGCGGTGCTTTTCCGTTCTTTTGAATGAATGAAACACGCTCCCGATTCTCATTTCCAATTTACGTCGAAGAAAAACACATAAATAGCAAACACATTGATCGAAATTAGAGGATGTATATCTGTTTGTGGACTATTGAATTCTACATGCATACATACTCGTATTACGTACTTGAGATATGAAATATACACAAAAAAATAACCAAGACTTAAGCCCCTTAACTAATGCATATTCTAATTTTCATATCGGACGATTCCGTGGACCGTTAGGATGTACACCGCAAATCAACTTCTATACCTACACATATTTTTCAATAAAACATTTTTAGAAAAATTGTCTAAATGTTACGTAATTATATGTCATTTAAATTAATAAACTAGCTGAAGCCGTTTCGACACAACAAATATTTGAAAAGGGGCCCGATTTGCGAATAAAAATCGAGCACGCGTTGCCCTAAGATAATTTCCACGTTTATCCTACGAATATAATCAAAATTTCAGAAACCGCCCAAATATTTATTTTATATTTATTGATAAAATGTACATTATCGAGATCTTTCAAAAGGCTTCTAAAAAAAATATATCAATACTAGTATTCCGATTACAAAAGACTTCGATAAACTCATCAAATCTTGTATTGCCTTAAAGCAAGTACACAAATAAATTTCGCCTAATTAATTTTAGACATAAACTGTCTTGTCTTGCTTTTCATTTCGAAAAAAATCCTGACAGACTCACGTTGGGCAAGCCACAAGCTGTCTCAATCAACTCAATCAAGTTATTCAATGCAGAGTTTACGCAAGATGGACGGACAGGGCGGGAGTTCAGGCAGGTAGAAGTCTAATTGCCGCAGCTGTTAAGACCCCGCTCGGCATCCGCATCCGCAACCGCATCCCAAAGCCAGCCCTGCGAACATCCATCCGTAACTTTGCACTCAGCTCAACTCAAGTGCCAGCACAAGATAAACAAAATTTGTATCTGTGCGAATGTACGTTGAAGTTGAACGACAAAAGCTTAGTTAGAAGCAAAAGCAAACGGTAGCCAAGCAATTTGTGGTCAAGTGCAAACTGAAGTCGACCGATGACAAGGACGATGATGATGATGACAATGATGATGACCTCCTACGGAATGACTTTGAACCCCATGAAAAAGAAAACTTCCTAAACGACAGGCAGCTCAGCCTCCGCCTCTGTCTTCGCCTCCGTCGTCTGCGTGCAAATGGGGTAGAAATAAGCCAAATGTATGGGCCGCTTCAGTATCGGGACACTAATTAACGACAGAATAATTTCCAGCCTCCTGCCAGGCAAATAAAATCGAGCCTCAGGACTGAGTCTCTCGGCCTCTCCAATTGGTTCTGTGGACGCCATGATGTCTGTTGAAAGAGGTTAGGTAAGAGGACCTGGCTCTGGCTCAGGCTACATTCGTGGAATTAGAAAAGTTCATTCGGCAGACCAACTGTTTGGCTTTTGACCTGCTCGTTTGCCTGGCAGCTGCTTCGCCTACTTGTAGGCAGCATTTTGCATGCAAGGCAAAGTGCAATATCAACAAGCGCAGCCTTGTGAACGAGAAGTAGAGGGCCCCGAAAAGCAAGAGAAATATGTCGAGTTGTCACACAAAGCACAAAGTTCTACTGGGACAACCATCCGCCTGACATTGGACGCATACACACACGCTTTACTGTACCGAGGAGTGCACAAGCCCCTTAAATACGGGCAGGAATTTTAAACGAAAGTATGTTCGGAGCTCTGTGCCCGAGGCTGGCATTGATAAGACAGCGGAGAATGTTCAAATGTGGGGATATTGAAACACCAGCCCACTAAGGGTTCTATGGGGAATGTGGGCAACATTTGCCGTAGGTTTCTGTCTCTAACGGGGCTACCAAATTGTTGGAAATTTTCATTGCATGCAGCTCGGCTATAAAATAAATGGGGAATCCTATGCGGTTTATTCTTTCTCCCTAAAGCCAACGCACCTACGTCTGCACAGGTAGCAGAAGACCGGTTAGCACGGACTTATGGCCCAGCAGATAGAGATTGACAAAATAGAGTGCCTGTGCAAGGTGAGCTGAAGAAGACATGTGGAGAAATGAATTGAATTTAAATTTGTACTTTTTTGGAAAATGGTCAAAAGTAATAATCATATTCTGAAAAGCACTTATAAGACAATTTATCCCGTTCTTAATTAATTAATATTACGGACTTTATTTATAATAACCTCTTAATAAAATATATTTTAGTACTTTAAATTACTCTATAAAACAATGTTCTAGTTCTTTGCAACAGTGTATTGTGTTGGGAAACTCGAAGAAAACAACAAGTACAAAATATCAACACAAGCTTAATTTCCTCAGCTGGAAACCAAAACGGAAGCAACAAATATCATCAAGCCCAATTGCATTTGTGGCCGAAAACTGGAAATATTTACTTGGCCGGTTGGGCTGTAATTCCAGCATGGTCCTCTGCCAGAGGGAGACGAAGTGAAGGATAGTAAGAAGGCAGTTTCCTGTCCATTTGCCGAAAAGAGGAGTTAGCAGGTCTGGTAGCCGAAATAAAGATGGACAGAAAGATGGTCGGTGTTAGGGCATGGGCTTTCAATGGAGAATGAAATCTTCATAATAAAATTGGTTTATGGACTGTCTCTCGGTTCTGAAACGTAATCTACTGTTGAGAAGTGCATTACGCTCTTTGTCATTGCATTTAAGGCACTGCAATGGCTTTGTACATAGAAATGATGAGTATGTTCATACCAGTTATACGTAAATAAATATAGAAGAAATATTCTTGATCAAGAAACTCAAAGTTTTGTATAATAGTTTAGTATTTAATTCCCAAAATAAAACAATTTGGGACTCTTTTCGAATTCCCGTTTGAAATATAAATATGTTTATTTTAAAACTTTGTTCCAAATTCAATTTGAACTATCGAGAGCCATAGTGCTCATACGAGTGGGCCTGTGTGTTCTGGCAGTAGATACTCATACTCATAAGTTCACCTACAACAACGGAGTTGCCATGGTCGTTGTCATCGTCATTATCGAGTGTCTGTCACTCTTCGGGAACACCGCCCACCAATGTCCCAGAAAATAACCCGTAAAGCACTTAAAAAGACCGCATGACAGCCGGCGGGCGACTAAAAATATCCTTTCATTTCAGACGTCCTTTCCATCCTGTTCTGACGTTGTTGGCGGAGAGACTGCTGCCCATAATCGATGCTTGATGTTGCCATAGTTGTTGCAGGCCAGGGCTAGTATTCACACACTTGGAAGATACAAAGTGTCACAAGGAGGGTACTAAAGATGGGTTTATTTTTAGCCCAAGATAATAAACAATTAAACAAATTTTACCCTCATCATAATATTTAGGTTGTTAGAATTATATATAAGCTAAATTCATCACTTAAATACATTTTTGGTATTTTTTGACTATTGATTTTTACTGGTGCTTTGCCATTTTGTTAAGTGTGTAGGTTATGTCTTTGAAGTCCAGTCGACTAACCGCAATTTTCGCTTCAATTTAAACTCACTGAATGAAGTGTTCATTGGATGTCTCCCTGCTGTAACAGCCTCGTTTTATGCGATTCCAGAACATCTTGCCGCGCTCTTCTGGTCTTGGATTTACCGAAAGGCGGGCACTGAATGTGGCATCTATGTTAATTAGAGTCCATTGAAGCCACTGTCTGCTAGTGTCGTGTATTTATTTATTCTACTGTTCCCGGATCAAATTATGCGTTTTGTCTATTTGTTTGCGTTGGCATGTTTGGCCCGGCTGTCCGACGTAAAGCCCCTTTTAATTAAACCAAACATATGCGTATCTATGGATGTGTGTATGAACAAACAGATTCCCCAAATGGCCCATTGAACTGACACCGGGCTCCCAAGGCGGTTGGTCACTTACAAATTTATAACCATTGGCCAACGGCCAACGGCAGCAGACGAAGAACTTGCTTGGCTTCCCGCACATGAACACAGGCGACAATTCAAACAGAACTTTAATATTTTAGCAGTTAACTTATTTGGCACTTGTAATAAAACAAACAACTTCTAGCAGCAGCAGTAGGAGCAGTAGCAGCAGTAGAAGTTGCAGCAACATCCTCCCAAACTCAATGAACAAGTGCAAAGTGCTAAAATGCAAAACTTTTGGAAGCCGCAGAAACTCGAAGAGGCGGCAAGGCAGAGGAAGCCTTATAATGTGCCTGCTCTGGTCTGGTCTAGCTGACCAAATGTTGTTAAATAGCACGAGCAAAATGTAAATATAAATTTTCAACACGAGATTTATGCATATTTTGAGGCCACAGGGGGCTGGGGAGTGAGCAAGGCCAAGTGTGGCCTGTCTGTTGTAAATTTTAAAATTGTTTAAATTTCGTCTGCTTTTGCAGCTGTTGCAAGGACATCAACTGCAGGCAGTCATCCCTGCCGGATTCCCCACGAATTATGCATCAAGACATTGGCTACAACTTGCAGCTTCTTCTTGTGTTTGTCATGTTTCATATATGTATTTAGGGGCCTCTCCTTCTCGCCTCTAGCTGAGAAATGTAAGCTTTGCAGATCCCTTTGGGCACATAACGCATACGCCGTGTTGCCGCTTGCCTGACATTATAAACTTCTCTTTAACTCCACATGGTTGTGGCGGTCTAAGGGGGAGTTTTCTTCATTTCGGATAATCAATATCCCATAAATACTATATATGTATTTGCTACACTCAGAAACCTGTTACCGCAGGCTGGAAGTAAATTTAAGAGTAAGATCGAATTGCTCTTAATGCAACGGCAACCACAACGATTAATTCAATTTTTCATTGCCGGAATGATCGACACCTCATCCCCAAGTCCCTTTTTATCTACCCGCACTTTTGCCCAACTTCGCTGTACTTCTGTCGCCTGGACATTGTGGATAAGAGAAGCAGGTAGCACTGCAGACAAACATTTGCATAAATATCAAAGGGGACCGGACAGGGTGGCACCGAGTTGCAAAGAGTGGCGGAGCCCACCAAAAACCAGAAAATGTCCCATTTCGTTGATGGGACAGATTTTAAATACATTTTGCACCCCGCACTCGGCAATGGGGAAACGGCCGTCGGCAACAATTATTGGTTGTGAGCTGTCCAGTGTTCAGGTGCCGGCGCAGCGGATACGGCTGTGGATCCGGGTTTCAATTCAGGGGCTACGGGCTACGGGAACGGGAAACGATTCATGGGGCCTGGACCGGATTCCCCAAAATAACGAGTTTGTGGTAAATTGAATTGTTCAACTTCCACCTTGCCTCCTCCAGCTCCTCGTTCCTCCTCATCGCATTCCATCCCGTGATTAAAATCGTTGCACCGATTCATTTCGTCCTGATCTGATTGGTAGCGGTTGCTCGCAGTCTGCGATTGCGCTTATGGTACTCCACATTTTCCATTCAATAAGGAACATTTTCTACTTAAAATACGGATTTGTCGGTGCGAATATTTCTTAATTTGTCTAATTAATCAAATTAAAAGAAGGATTTAAAGATAGTTGTATTTTAGAACACTAAACCGTCAATTTTGAAATAAATATTGGTGTAGTTTAGGTATTTTATGAAAAATATTGATTTTAATATACGAGAAAATTATTATTTTGTTAATAAGTATTTCCAATATACGAGAAAATTACAAAATTCTTACACGTATAACATTTTGAAAACTCTTTCCTATAATAATTTCCTATGGTTTCGAAAGGTTCACAGTATTGCCATAATATATTTATTAAAGAAAATTAAATTATAATTAATATTTAAATAACATTATATTATTTTTTACTTGACGCAATTCAATATCTAATTTTTGCTAATTGCAATATAAGATTATTTGGGTAATTAATTAATAGGAATTAAATTCAAATATAACTTACTAACTTAACATATCGCGAGTCTTTAAACAATTAAAAGTTTATAACTTGGTACTTTTTGGGGAATCCGTTTGTACTTTTTTGAGCAAACTTGTAGTGCTATTTCTTGAAATGGTCGAAATGGTCGAGCCCAACACCAAAACTATCACTGAGATGCCGAACGACCATACACTTGATTTACAATATGGAAGTTTTTTTTTCTACTGGTGAAAAAATTGAGCTCTCTCCGATCGCATAAAGTTGAGAGCAAAGTCTAATAATATAGTGACTTCTATGGGTGAGCATACACAGATCAAGCAAGAGCGTTTGTATGTACGGGTTGTAGAACGGGTTGTACAACAGAACGGATCTACAACGGTTCTATATGCCGCCAATTCTAGATCTAAGAAGTATGATATAATACATATTAGATGTATGCAATAACAAGTGTTCTTTTGTTGGTATATTAGAAGCGAAGAAATTAGTTATAAAATAAATATGTGCAACTTCCGTTATTTTGGAAGTAAATTACCCGAGCGCTTCCCGAACAGTCGGCTTTTTTTTAAAGCTTCAAGTCCGTGTAAGCGTCGCTTCTCTTAGAACGCATAAATATGAGTTTTATCCGAATCCAGCATTTGTTGTTGTTTGTTATTCTCCTTCTCTATCATATCAGTGCGAACGCCGCTTCTATTAGAACGCATAAATATGCCTTATTTTGGAAACCAACATTTGTTGTTTTTTTTTTTCTCTATCATATAAGTGCAATTGTCGCTCCTCTTAGAATGCATAAATATGTATTCTATCGGAAACCAATGTTTGTTGTTGTTTGCTGTTCTCTTTTTCTTTCAAATCACTGCGCTTCTCTTAGAACGTAAAAAGATGCATTATTTCGGAAACCAGCATTTGAAACGAAAATAAGAGAATAAAAAAGAAAAGAAACTCACAAACAAATAAAACGAAATAGGAATGAAAAACACGCGCTTGGGTTTTTCGTTTTCTTTTGTTACTAGCTTTAGTTGCATTAAGAAATTGTGATGTTGTGAAATTCATCTTAATAAGTATGCAAGGTAAGCAAATCATATCTATTATTACATAAGTTAATTCATTTCAGTTTCAGATATATTAACAAAATAAGGTAAGCCATTGCCCTAATAAAACAAATAATATATTACTTTTATTTCACTTCTGGTATGTATACGTAAAAATATAATATATATATTCCCAATTCTCATTTCTTGTTTTTTAACGTTAATTAATTATTGTATTAAAAAACATTATTATTATTTTCAATAAAATTGCAGGATTTCACATACAAGATTTTACTATATGATTAAATTAGCCTACATATGTGTACATTTCAAAATGAATAAAATACACGTTTTTAAATATATATTTATATTGTTGTTTTAATGGTTATTAATGCTTTCTCACCGAACGGTTCTAATTGCTTTCTTCATAACAGTTCGATAACAGGGTTATTTTGAAGCGGTATTTTGCATGAAAGATATATTCTTACAGAACCGCTATTGATGTGTGCTGCAGATGGCTTATATAACGCATATTTTAGAAACTAAAGTTGGAAGAGAATCCCGAAGATTGCCGAAGTGTAATATACGTTATTTATGTAAAGTACAGTCGGTGTTATCGATGGTTGCGACCGTCCCTGACAGCCGATAGGTATACGATAGTAGCACGAGGAGTCTCTAGAGCCAAGCATTGGGAGTCACTAGCGAAAATTAGCGTCGGAGAGAAAAACAAGGCAGAAGCATAAGTGGAAGCGGTACGAGAAAAGTAGCAAACAAAGTCGTCAAGTTGGAGTCCAGTTGTCAAGTAGTAGCAGTAGTCGTCGAGGGATCAAGTCCGAGCATAACAGTCGGTGCGTCGGAGGGTCAGGTCGTCGTTCAAGTCGTCAAGTAGCAGCAGTCGTCCGTGGAAGCCAGAAGTCGCCATAAAGCAGATCCCGTTGCAGTCGCCATTGCGCCGTTCTTTGCGTAATATTTGTAATATCTAACATTCATTTAATAATAAACAGGCTTTAATGCCTTACATTTATATGTTGCGAAATAACTGTTGCAACATACAAAAAAAAAGAACAGTTGTTTCCGTGTTTTACCCCATATGAAAGGAAGACCGCAACATATTGAGAATGCATTCTTTATTCGCTGAGAACGCATAGAAATGGACTTGCTGGAATCGACCAGGTCCGACTGGGAAGTGCTTGAGAATACGTGTGCTTATATACACTCGTCGGCTGTCGCTTTATGCGTACAGAATTTTTTGAAGATTCTTATGTCTCTGGCCTAGCTAATTTAGCTCAGCCTTAATAAAAGGGTAAGGAAAGGAATCAGAATAATAATGCCAGGTGATTGTATCAAATGGAGCGGAAAATACAGTTTCACATTATCCCAAGCTTCATGCATCTGGCGATTATGGTGACAGATTGTGTCGTGGTGGGATTAGCAGGGAGAACATTAGCAGCGACCATAACAACCCAATTCACCAAAATGTAGCATTTCGGCAACACAATCAAAGTGGCATCCAACGCAAATGTGCCATCTAGTTGCAAGCTGCAACCCCACCAAAAATAGATAGCTGTTGAAAAATAAAACAGAGTTAAAGGGGCAACACAATTCCATGGCCCGGAGTTGAGTCTGACTGTCAGGTGAGCCGCGCGATGATGACGATGCCACCAGGGCAGCAGACAAAAAAGCCATTAAAAGCGACTTAAATGTTGCGAAATCTTTTCACGCTCTCTGCACTGGAAATTCCGCGGGCCGTGGGCGAGGTCAGATGGCAGTGGAGGTGAAGGTGGAGGTGGAGTGCTAGGCATGCGACTTGTTTTGCTTATGGCCCATTTTCATTTGCACATACATTTATTCAATTTTAAAATCTAATTTAAATTTTCACGCCACACCGTCTGAGCATCAACAACAGGACAGTAAAGACACCAAATGCAAAGGGTACGTGTAGGAAAACTAAACGAAGTGCATCACAAGGAGTCTGGTGCTGGAAAGTTAGACAGGCGAAACGAGAGGAAATGCTAGGAAGAGAATGCCCTGAAACACTATGAAACAGAATACAACAGTATCATACGGAATGTAGGACAATTGGGGATTGACAATAGACAATATATTTATTATTCGGAACTTGCAAAAATTACTTACAAAAGATAAAAATGTATTGTTTAAGGGCTCCAAAAATCTAAGCGACTCATTTTTCCTACACTACCAGAATGTTCGTAGTTTACTCGGCAAACTGAGTAAGCTGCATGTCAATAGTGTCTCCTTTGATGCCGATGTGATTGGCTTTACTGAAACGTGGCTCAACTCCTCTGTCTCTGACTGCGAAGTATTTGCAGGCAACTATGTTATCTATAGATGTGATCGTGCAAAGCGTATTGGGGGCGGTGATCTTATTGCCGTTAAGTCCGATTTAGTCTCTATAAGTCTAGGCTTTTTAAGAAATATAAGAGAACGGGGCTGCAAGTTGACCATTCAAATTATTTAACTGCTCGCTCAAATTTCCTAACCTACAATTCTGCATTCTACATCTGCTAGGATGCAAGTCAATAAATCAATCAATCAATTCCGAATGATACAAAAATTACCTGATTCGCTGTAAGAATGAGTTCCAGGATAACGCTAAGCAGCAACTATCCCTTCAGAATTCAATTTTTCCTGAAGTTTGGACTAACTAATGCCCAAACTGACGTTAATTTTACAGACTTCAGTAAGGCTTTCGACTCCGTGAACCACCAGTTACTGTTAAGAAAACTTGTTCTTTTAGGATTCCCTATAACGTTGAATAAGTGGATTTCGACTTATTTATCGAACCGAACTCAGAGCGTAGCCTTCAAGGGTTCTTTCTCAAACCTTGTCCTTGTGACTTCTGGTGTTCCTCAAGGGATCCATCTTGGACCTCTGCTGTTCGGCCTCTTCATAAATGATTTGCCTCAGGTAGTTCACCATTCACACGTTATAATGTACGCGGATGACGTAAAACTTTGTTTGCCTCTCACGCAGTCTGACTCCTATACACTTTTACAGTCTGACTTGGACAACCTTCAGTCTTGGTGCGTCCAAAATTTGCTGTTCCTAAACAACTCCAAGTGTAGCTTCATGTCCTAATTATTCTATAGGGTCGTGCGAGCTTGAGCACATTTATACGGTGACAGACCTCGGAGTCTTATTTAACCATAATCTAAACTTCACCGTCCACATTGGCATCATTGTCGGGAAAGCAAAAGGAGTTTTTGCTTTTGTCAAGCGATGGTCGAAGGAGTTTGAGGATCTTTACACAACTAAACTCCTTTATTATTCGCTGGTTCGCCCGATTCTCGAATATTGCTCGTGCGTCGACTCAACACGCAAAATATCAGGACCTTATCGAATCGGTACAGAAACAGTTCCTTTTGCTTGCCTTACGGGGATTAAACTGGAAAGTTGCCACCTCCTCAACTACCATCTTACGTTGACAGACTGCGCCTTCTGAACCTGCCCTCGCTCAAGGATCGCCGGACCTGTCTTGGAGTGATGTTCCTGCACAAGCTGATCACTGGACACATCAACTCGTCTCACCTTCTTGGCCAAATTCGCTTGGTCACACCCATATGGCCGTCTCGTAATTTTTGGTCTATTGCCTTGAAATTTTGTAAATCTAACTTTGAGATTCACGATCCTTTTCGCGTTTTATGTTCGTCGTACAATGATCTGTACTTTTGTTATATGTTGAAATGTCCCTCGACTTTAATGTAAATAACATTATTACACATTTGTCCTTGCCTCCGCCCACTTGATGTGAGTCGGAGCATATCTATAAAAATTACTCCAAATAAATAAATTAGGATTTATTATTATCGGATTTTTTCAAGCTCAAATAAATTTTAAATGTTAATAATGTTAAATTATATGTTAATAATGTTAAATTATAGGAATACGTATTCTCTATTTATGAGTTACTCAAATATGTATAACTGTGGACAGCAGTCCACGTACTTACGATGACCACCGAGAGTGTGGTGCGTAAGGAGACTACAACAATATAGAATCATTTCTATATTGATTGAAAGGTTGTTGTAAAGCAGGATACTACGTTTTTTCAAGAGAAATGGAAGTGAAAGTGCGAAAATGAACATTTTGAAACTTGCAGCTCTGGGGTACGTTTTGGGCACTAACTAAATATAATATTATTAAAATTATTTGTGAATTGTATTTTTGTTGATGTTACTATTATTTGTCACAAACTTCGATATCAGAAACTTTTGAAGTTGAAGGAGCCAGAGTCACATTTTTTCTAGCGCGTTTTTGTTTGATATATCATATATTACATATGTCAGTCGAATCGACAAATTATTTGCCAGTGTGCAAGCAGTTGTAATAGCTATACTCAGCTGACAATAATTATATTATTATATTATATATATTTGATTATAAAACTCACTTCGAGTTACCAGATGGAAGACCAACGCATAAATTAAACAATACATAAAATGCGCAAAGTTGGCATGCTGCATATCAACTTTGCATGATCTTTTATCTTTAGACAAATGACAATTAAAAGTAAAGCATACGAATAATAAACACTGTGCTGCACAGGGTACATTTTGAGGTGGTGATCATAAAAAAAGAGTCGGACTGTCCATAAAAAGTAACACATACATATTTGAGGGGAAGTGAACAAAAAGTTAGTCATGCGAGAGTTTAGTTGTCGTTGACACTGTCGCTGTTCTGCGTTGGTCAGCGCTCCAGAACCCCATAAAACTGAAAAACTTCAATTAATTTTCCCATATGGCGGTAGCGACGGCGGCTGGGCCGGTCGGGGGGAAATATATACAATACAGATGAGGCGGCGGTCAACGGCAGGAGCAGCCGACGCTGAACCCTGTTCAGTGAATTCAATTAACCGCAATTTCCATAGCAGCGGTGCGGGGGTCTGTTCTCTATCAAATGCAATTGTTGTGCGGTTGGCAAACAACAATTTCCAGACAACTGGCAAAAAAGTGAGTGGAATACAAATTTTTATCATGTCAGCTAAATACAAGACAGGACGCCAAAGTGGGTAGAAGGCCGACAACGAGATACTCTATCTGAACTGAACTGTGCATCGAAATATAAACCGATTAACTTAACCCAAAAAACAGAGCTATTATTTGTTTTGAGTTTTCTAAATATCGAAAAACAATGAACAAAAAATAATGGAATACCTATACTAAAGAAGGGAAAACCCTGTGATTCATTCATCCGTTGGTTTCTCCAAAGCTTGTACTTATTTTTGGACCCCAATCAGAAGTACGTATTATTATTTAACGCATTTTGGGTACCCTTGGATTCTACAAATAGCGGTAATAAAAAGATAAGAAGGACTCGATGTAACGAAACTCTATATGAGAATAATAAAAACAGTTTTCAGCAATTTAATACGCACATCTGCATGTATATCTGGCAGTTTCAACTTTTCCGTGTAACTGCCCTTTGCAATTTGTCACTTCTAATTGCTTTTGTTGGTGCACTTTTTCAGCATGCATCCGTATGTGTGTGTGCACTTGATTTTTGTTGACTTTTGTATTGTAATTATGCGGTCAGATGGCCAGATGGCCAGATTCAGATTCGAATTGAGATTCAGCAGCAGCCGATTTGACGAGCTAACGATGCAGATGACCCATTTCTGGCGAGCTGATTTGTAATTAGCTTGGCCAGTTCAGTGGCTGCCCTTTTCATGTTATAGACAGGAAACTGACTGACTGCGGTTGCATGCTTGGTGATTTGCATTTTCGGATTCTCATTTGAATCAAAAAGGTCGGTGAACAATTCATTGCCAAGTCGGTATCTAATGTGGGTCAATTATAAACCGATTATCTCAAAAGGAAGCTTGTTAGCTTTGGAATCGCAGATGTTTCGATTTTTTAATAACTTTATTTACCCCCAATTATTTCCAATAATTATATGGGCTTCTGGATATCATGTTTCTGGGTTCACTTTCTAGGTAAATTTTAATTGCTATGTACATTAGAGTTTAATCTTAATATTAAATTAAGAATTTATAGTACAATTCATGGCATTGCCAAGTTGTTAATATATAAGTTGTTAATATATAAGTTCTTAATATATATATACCTATTGATTTATTGGATGATTGTAGAAATATGCTACGCAGACCAACTTGACGAGGCGAAGTTCCAAAGCCACCGCCTACAAATTTCTGCTGACCACAGAGCTAGAAGGCCTGCGGACCGAGAGGGAGTCCAACCAGCAAGCTGTCTGTGACCACGGGTTGAATGACCAGCGTTAACTTAATAGAAGTTGACACATGTCGCCACGCATGCAAAATGGATTCATCCAACCGCAGCGGGGCATTGTCGAGAGTTCAGCCCACGCCATCGGAAGGAGCACCACCATCGCAGGCGGACGCCATTGTGTGACTGAATTGGATTTCAATATCTGTGCCTTCACCACCCCTCCTCATAACCTCTTCAGCCGGCGGCAGCGTAGCCAATTAACAGGGCCTAGTACAGTATGATTTCAATCCGATTTGGTTAAAAAAACCATAGTGGCAGGCCTGAAGTGAATTTTAAGGCCGAACTAATACCCTTTAGGGCCATAAATATTTAATACTACAAAAATAAATAGTTTTAATGAGAAGCCCTCAAAGCTGTTAAGGATATAGAAGCTATATTTTTCTTTATTTACATTAATTATCCAATTTAAAGGCTTTAGGCCGGTTAATTATTAGCGGGAAACTGTCATTGTAATATAACGGGAAACAGTCGCACAAAAATAGTAACATTAATTATAATAATACCACGTATAAGATATGTTATGTATACACATTTAACAAAAATCCTTACATAAGATCTGGGATATCATTTCATATTTAAGGACAATAGGGTGATCAGAAATGAAAGAACCAATAGAAACCGTTTTCTGATTTCATCTGGTGACAAAGTATTTTTCAATTCAGGAACTAATGTGTCATAAATCAGTAATTCTTAATTTATATTTATTTACATAATATTTTGATGTTTATTATTTTTCATATTTAAAACCTTGTTGGTTGAAAAATTTAATATTTTTTTAGGTTTTTTATGAGTTGGAAGACAGCTGATCGGAGTCTCGAACTGATAAATTTTATATATTCAACGATTTTTAAGGTACCAAGAGAACTGAAAGGAAATGAACGCAGAGAGAAGGAAAAAAGTATATCCGGCCTCCCCTGTCGCATGTCAATTTTTGGAAATTTGTTTGTATATTTGTTCCACTATAAAGCGAGGGTTTTCAATAGAACTATGGAGAGTGGAATGGCAGGCGGCGAGAGAACTTTCTTGCGCAGCGTAGCATGAAATTGTTTGTTTACAATTGCAAGCTCCATACTTCATCCCCAATAGGGTCGTCCAGCTCCCGTCGCTCGAGTTGTTGTTGCTGTTATCAAATACCGGAAATTATTGTATGTTATGCCAGCGTCAACATTGCCGACGGCATCGTCATCATCGTTATCGAAACGCTGCGTAAATCCTGTACTTATGTATTTTTGGCTGCTTATTTCATACTTCGTTGGCTGATATGTACATATTCACGATGAAAAGCGGCGGAGGCCAGCACTGGGTAAAGTTTAAATCAATTACAACGCCGGCCACAATAACTGAAATACTAAAATTTTAATATATCGATCGCCCGCATTAATTTTGCAATATTTCTAACAGCATACTGCTTTTATTTGTTTTAATAATTTGTAGTTTAAGCCGCCCTCTGCTACTATTGACCTACTTGTTCATACCAGGCTTAATGTTGTATTTGAGCAATTTAAAGTTAAATGAGTTAAAAACTTCTGCGTGTCATTGACATTTATTCACAGAGCTTATAGTGGGCTCAAAAAGGGCCTGGTAAGGGGAATTTCTCTATAAATTAGCATAACGTTAGCGAGTGCAATCAAATAGTCGTAAATAAATGTGAGCCGCATTGCATTTATGGCAGCTGCAGCAACTGCGCATAAAGTTCCCACAGGCATGGTCAATGCACTCAAGGTCCCAAAGAATAACCGGAAAAAGAGGGCGGAGTGGACTGGCCGGGCCAGGGCATCCAGAGGAGTACTATATAAGGAGCAACAGTGACGCCAGCACACAATGTGCCACTTGAGTCGCCCAGTGTTTTGCTGTGCAAAAATTATATTACAACATTGTGTGTAAATTGTGATTTCCAGGCAGCAGCAGCAGCAGGAACAGCGAAGCATCCTTTAGCACACTCTGCACTTGGATTCACTGAGAGGAAATCAAACTGAGTGCCGACAAGATATTAGACTAAATTAAGCTATTGTGTAATAATTTATATTATAGTCCAGGGACGAAACCTGCCCTAAGATCAGGAAACAAACGGAAAATTAGTTTTATGTTGTTAGTTGAATTGTGGATATTCTTATTCAGATATCAACCAAATTTATTAATTATTTACTCCAAATCCAGCAAATATAACTATTTTCTGATAAGCCTAATAAGAAAATGCACTCTAACGCCATAGGGTTATTTTTTTACATCTTCAAATTTTGCGTTTTTTATCGCCAGTAGAAAAATTGCTTGCATACTGCAATGCAAATGTATGGACGCCATGTATCTAGATAATAAAATGTCTTTGTTAAATTCGTATGACCTGGATATTAGGGACGATAAAAACTAAAAGTCAGTAAGAGAAGCAAACTACTCTTTTAAAAATGATTTAAATTTAAGTTTTGGCCAGTGTAATTGAGTACTTGTGTTGTGGCGTATGTTAACCCCTTGGCTGGTTCCTAGGGGTCGCTGTGCTCACGCTCCGTTACTTGGCAGCTAGAGCAAGTGAGCGAAGGGGTAAATAAGAAGGGTGCGTGGCGAGGGTGGTGGGTGGCGAGGGAGGTGGGATGTAGGGGCGGATAAGCAATGTGCGTGCGCCGCTTGGTCGGTTTTAACACGCACTTAACGCACCCCTTGTCGCTGCCACCCTCGAGTGAATGAGCGAATGTGTACACACCAACAATGTAATCTAGGGTCCGTCGTCGACGACTGCTCATTTCCACTACAAAAGTTAATATGCTGCTAAAATGCCATTAAAAGTGTGGCCGGGGAGTGTGAGATTGCTAAAAAGGGCAGAAACAGCTTCTGATAAGTTAAGAAACGTAAACACCTTGCGACACAGTTGCGTTCATGCCACGCGGGGCCTAGCGGATAATAAGTGCTAAAAAAAACTCAAGGAAAGTAAGGGAGACCATGAGAAGAATATATGGACTCCGTCAGGAAAAAACTCATAAATAGAAATGAAGTAACAGAACAGCGAATAGCAGTTTGAAATTAGTCCTTTTTCACTTTTTTCTTGGAAAGGTTGTTGCTAAGTAACGGTGTCTTGTGTTGGTTTTTCTTACTTACCAGTCTTGTATGCTTTTATAAACAATTTAAGTCGGGCATTTAAGAAAACTTAAGAAAAGTTATCTAAATAATTTATTAGCTACATTGATTACCAACTCAAACAAAGCCTCATTCAAAATTAGTTATTTATTTCCTGTCAACTCACAGCGCTGTCAATTCGAAAAGATTGATCTGTCTTATGCACTAGAGTGATCTGTAAAGGCAACCGAAAAAATGTGACATTTGAAGCGAACATTGAGTACGAATCACAAACAAGCTCATTTATAAAACAGAAAAGCCAGCCAATTTCAAATATATTTGAAAGCATCACTGAAAATGTTCAATCAACTTTAATTGTCATATGAACAAAGGGTGTAAAGGCTCATTAAAGTGAATTCGCCACGCCCCCGAACGAAAAGCAAACTAACAACTGAGCTAAGTGTGCCGCCCATGACCGTAGTTTTGTCAAGTGTTTTGGGTGGTGATTCCCTGGGCATGTGTGTATTTGGTGGGGTTGTTGTGGGAATGCCAAATTGCATACAATTTTTGCATTCAACAACAATGGGAAATTGTCGAAAAAAGTTGGTCAGCAAAGCGCTCGCCATGTACTCGCCGAAAAAACCTACCGCTGGTGCTCCCATTTCAGTTGTTTAGCTATGCATTAGATTCCACTTCTTTGTTGCAAAAACAGTTGCAGCGACAACTTTATATGGGCGTGGCATTCGCCCATTGTCTGCCAATGGCTGTGGGAACCTGTCTTTACACAGTGAGAAAAAGTGACAATTGAATTATAATTCAAGAAAGGAACATAGATCTCAAATATAGTTGATCCAAAGACCAAATACACTAGGATGCCGAACGGCCATACATTTGATTTGCAATATGAAACCTATTTTCTGCTGGTGGCAAAAATCGCGCACTGAGAATCCTCTTACATATTAAACTACATCTATAGGTAAAATATAAAACTAATATGTGAGTCTCACAATTTTCTTTTCGTGCTCTTGTGCGAATGAGCCGTCGGGCTGGAACCCGATGTCGTCATAGTTGTCGGTGGTGCCGCCTGCACAATAACAACGACGATGCATCCGCTCTTGGCTGCTGCCGCTTTTTTTGTCCTCTTTGCAATTGCAACTTTTCATTGTCAGTGTCATTGTTGCGGCGATATTACGTACGAGTGTATAGGTCTGGCGGGCACACCTTCTTCGGCTGTGCCATTGTTGCCGGGTTGCATACAAAATTGACCATTGAACCGGCGAGGAAATTATTCCTTTTATTTCCTTCATGCATGGCTTGCTTTTAAAATGAAGTCGCTCGGATGTCTTTTTGCATGAACCTGGCAAAACGCTGCCTTTTTTTATCAGAGTGAGAGTTTTTCCAGCCAGTTTTGTTTGTGCGTTCAAAGTTTCCATAGCCATTGGCAGTTCAAAAAAAAGGCGTGCAGCTGCATGTCGAGTTCTATTTCCATTTCAGTTGTCGACTTCAAATTGTATAGGATCCATATAGGGTAAAAACATATACCCATAGGACAGTCGGGCCAATAATATAAAGGTTTTGGTTTAGGTCATCCAATTACAATTCAATTTTCAAGATCCCTAGGTAGTTACCAAATAAATTATAAAAAATGCATAAGTTATCAAAATAATTCTTCCCATATTAAACCGCAACTTTAACTTTGACATGGCATGAGCTTCATCTACAGCCACTGCTCAACGCTCCGGTAAACAAGTTGTTAAGCTCAACGACTTCTGAACCCCATCCACTTTTATACCCATTCTGTCCCGCCAACCATCCTTGAGCCAGTTGACAAACCGACAACCTACACGAGAGATGAGCATAACAAAAATGATTAGCAGTCACTCGCGACTGTCATAACTCAGGTGTCAAAACAGCAACGAAATGTTATCAAACAATTTCAAGGTTGACTTGTGTCCTCCTCAACTGTTTGCGAGGGTATAAAATGAAAAGCTTGGAACTTTTGACGATGCCTGGCAAATAAATCACATTTAACAATGTGCGAGCGAATTTTTCATTTCTGCATCGGCAAGTAAGTTGCTGTGAAGAAGGAACTCTTATTTCGACTTACCTTCGCGCACATTTTCGTAGGCGTCCTCGACATGTGACTCCTTGTAGATAATGGAGTGAAAATCAAGTTCGTCCTCGGCATTATCCTCCTTGTCCTCGTGGGAATTTTCCGTTGTGGGTGGGAATGTTGTTGACGACGACGCCGACGATGGGCTTGAGAGCCCCAAGTGCAGTGTCGCTGTTGTGGATTCAGCAATTTTCTTTATGAAGTTTTCTGTCTTACTATCGAAGGCAGTTCTGTTGTTGTTATTGTTGAGTTGTTGAGGGCCCAAAGACCGCGTTGGCTGTGTATTTTTTATGGTGCTCCGTGGGGTGGTTGTTGTTGTCGAGGATTTCGACGGAGTTGTCGGTGTTGTCGCCGTGCGATTTGTGGGAAAATAATGTTTGGCATGTTCAACATAATAGGCATCACGTTCCGTTATAATTTTACCCTCAAATACCCCATTGTGTATGGAACCAAATACATAACTATTACGATCCCCTATCACTTCGCCCTCATAGATATGATCCGTGGAGACATCAATGGGGCCCTTGCTATCATAAAACTGCAAATACCAAGGAAATACGTACATCATTTAAAATTGTCTTTTCTTATTTATGCTAATACTCACGTCTAACTTATTGCTAAATGTATTTAAATCACGCTTTAATCTAAGATGGAAGTCTCTTCCATGTGATGCAAACTTTAAATGTACATAATGATCTTTGGTCACTGATCGTCGCGCTCTATGGTGACTAGCTCGGATGTGCTCGTGATCATAGTTGAGTGTTTCGTAGTGGGATATGTATTCGTTCAGTCGTTCATGACCTGCAAAACCAAGAAAAGAAAATCATGCAATTAGAATTCATTTAGCTTTTTTACATAAGATTATAGTTATATTCTAGAAATGGTTAATGTTCCTTAAAATGTTACTATTAAATTGAAAATAAATAATTTACATCAACAATACGAGTCGGTTTTTAATTTTAACTTGAAATCGATTACACGGAGCAATTCGGACAACCGCAGTTTAATTTAAATTGTATGCCGGAAATTGAAACACAGTCCCATTAGGTTGTCTTTGAGGGCTTTGACCTTTCAGTTCCTTGTCGACGCTGGGGACCGTACCTTTACTTAATACTCTTAAAATTTGATTGCATTTATGTGGCGGGATGAGGGGGCCAAGAACTGCATTTACTGATGCAATGGTCCTAACGGCTGAAAGTTGTTGCACATGCCACAGACGACAGTCTCACAGATGGCAAGTGGCACTTGTGGGGGCGTGGCAGGACCGCTCTGCGAGTGGCAAAATCATATTTATTTTGGCAGATGGACTGGAAAAATGGAAAACGAGGAGTGACGACAGGGAAATGGCAAGAAAGACATCGTTTCGGGTCGACAAAATTGTGTCCGTTTTCCCAGTTAAAACTTCTCCAACATTTTTAATGCACTTACAGGGCACACACTTGGACGCATAACTGCATAACTTAAGTGGGCATTTTTGCCTGACAGTTGAGGCTAAAAGCTAAGGCTATAAAAATCACGTCTGATTACCTAATGAAGGGTGTTGCCTTTGCAGGGCCTGAAAATGTGCAGTCTTAACATCCAACTGTTTGGTTTTTTTCACATTCATATTCAATCGACAAAATATTCCTAGTACCGTATAAAAATCAAATAATATTCGATGAAAATGAGCTATTTGCAATAATTGAAAAAGAACAAATTTAAGGAATTTAACTAAACAATTATGGTTTGTCACTAAAATATATTGATTTTTAGCAAGCGAAGATTTAAACCGTAGTCCGAAAGTGCCTCAATGCTTGAGGTATTCGTTGCAATTGTCGGTGATTTAAGAAGGGGGTTTAATTAATTAAAACTTCGCCAAAAAAAATACTGTAAAATACTTCGGAACATAAAAACGGGTCGGCATGATGCGGGTACAACTTCAAAGCGACAGCCGGAAAATTACACAGAACCACAGAGTAAAAAAAAAACGGAGTCCGAAATTTCGAAATACACTGCAAAGGTCCAAAAATGGGGAGATGTCGGGTAAGCAAACATTAAACAACTATACCCTGTCTATATTCTTGCTAACTGGACTTTATGTTTTGAGGTTAAAACTTTCAGTGTGGCCTTATAATACAACGTACCTTAATATCCTATGATTATCTGTTTAATTTTGTGGCTTATTGCAGTTTTTCTATTTCATCAGTACACTTTGCAATAAGAAGAATACCCACAAGTCGGATTGCCGAAGCTACAAAGCATTCCATCTCGTTTTGGATTTTTTTGTGCAAACTTTATAATGAATCAAGGCAGAGGAAAAGGAACGACCTGCAATGAGGAAAATTAAGGGAGCCCTTGGCCAAGGGGTCATTTCAGTAGTTGACCCACAAACCGGTACAAAGGTTTTCCCTGCTTCAGTTCATGTGATTCAACAACGCGGAAAGCTCTCTCAGCGACTGATTAAACAAAAGCCAAAACACCAAGGGGGAAGGAATTGCTCGGAAAATGAATGAAAGGTGGCAGCAATAGGTATCTGAAGTCTAAATAAAACTGGAAATGTAGCGCAATGAAAACGAAATAAACAAAGCAAGTTGTCATTAGTAAGTGTACTTAAAAAGAGCTTTAAAAAAAAAGTTTTTAAGCTAGTTAGTTATTCTATTGGATCTAGGATCTACAAAATAACCAACTTGATATACCCTTCTCAAGTATAATACATACATATGTACATCAATATGTATGTATTATACTTGAGAAGGGTATATCAAGTTGGTTATTTTGTCAACAGCATTCGGAACTTTAAACCTCTTCCAATCAGTGACACCTTGACTTACATATTGCCTGTTGCTTTCCAGTTTTCCCGCCCCGCACTTTTCATTTCGTGACGAACCCCTCCCTGCAATCTCCCCAGGTGCTGCACAAATGGCACAAATAAATAAGAAAAGCTTCGTGGAAGAAGAAAAACCAGCTGAAAACTACTTTCGCTATTCGCTTGACCAAAGAAAAGGCCAGCATAAACATAAAATAGGCACAAAAAAAAAAACAAATTCAGCTCCCTGCTGTGCCTGACTTTTCCAAGACAAAAAGTTTTCTTTGCTTTTTTTTTTGTGTCGGCTGTGTTTTGTCAATTTTCTATCGAAGCTACCAACGAAAATGGAGACCCGATATAGAGCCAAAATAGCATTACAAAAAAAAAAAAAAAAAAAAAAAAAAAAAAAAACAAATCAGGCTGAAAGTAAAAATTATTGTCCAGCTAGACACTCCTGCCGAGTTGGCGAAAAGTGTGAATTGAACTAGGGGGAAAGGCTATTTTCATTGTGTCTCACTTATATTCCATTAACCCAAATTCTGTCCTGCATATCGATCCATTACGCCAGTGCCAGGACAAACGAGAATTTAATGCGCTTCACTGAAGATGGGGATAAGACACAGCGGAGTTACAGAGTTGGATACTTTGTGACATTCCAAGCTAAGTTCCAGCAGAAGTCCAGGGCAAATCCCACTTGGCATTATTCATTTTTAAAGTGCATAAAATGATGATTCAATTTAGCTCGCTCGGGCGGACAACAAAACGCTTAAATGGCTCTCGAGTTGAATATCTGACAGTGTTTTTGGCGGACAGATAGGCTTTAGAGGGGTCCGTGTTTGAAAAATGGGTCGAACATTGTCGATATGCTTGGGATATGCAATTCGATTACAGTTTTGCGTTTGAAATTCATGGATGACGTCAGGGCTTAAGGGCAAGCGAGTGAAAAGCGAAGTTCTTTCCACAAGTGTGTTCTTACTTTGATAAGTAGCAGGAAAACTTTAGATGGATCTATAAAGCTAATTTGGGTTATTTTTCATACATATTTTGTAGTACCATCTTATTTCTGTATCACTGTGGAAGGCAGTCCACGTAGTAGATCGAAAGGTATTGTAAAGCTCTTTGAAACTGCATACTAAGATTTTTTAAAACTTATTAGATCAGGTGAAACTAGAGTGAGTGAAAATAAAATTTTTATTTGAGCTGTTGTCAGTGGAGCCAAATTCTCCAGATTTTAAATGCTATTGTGTTCGAGCGTTAAATACACCTCAATCATCCCGATCCGAAACTCCGTTTGAAAGATATTCAATACAAAATAGATTTTAACGGCCTTTTCAAAATGGAAACGTTGTCCTGCTGTTTGTCTGCCTGTTGCTGTGTATGACATTTTTGTTTTAGAGTCCTGGAAGCACTTTTATTTTATTAAATTGCTCAAGCTAACACTTTTTGGTTTTCCCGCAAGTTTGGCGACTAAAGATACAGAAACGTGCTATACGTCGTGAAAAAGGTATTTTGAAATCCTTTTAATTTGGCACAATCTATCTAAATAAAATAATTTAAATTTATAATTAAAACTAAACTAACTCGTAAATTTAGTAGCAAAGGTCTCATATAGTTCACTTTTTACATGTACTATACATACATATATGTAAGAATACATGTATAGTCATATAGAGAAATGTGCAAGAATGCTTTCTTTTGAATTTAAAGCATAATTCTTCTGCCCTTCGCCTTTGAACTTTAATGTTCGTTGGCCGAACTCAAATTTTTATTTAGTCGCCTCTAGTTAAATGCAAATGAAAGATAAACATCAGTAAAACATAAAAATTCGAGGACGGTCGATGAGGGAGCGACTCTGTAAGTTGAAGGGAAAGATGTTTTATTAAAATGTATTTACTTTTATATATTGAATGTAATCTATCGGGTCTGTTCCAGTTTGCACTCGGAAATAAATTTAATATCAAAGTAGAACTTATAATTTTATTTAAAAATGTTTCATAGCTCTTTATCGGAAATTCTTACTTTTTATTTTGCTAATTATTTATACAACAGAAGAAAACAAGAATGATGAAAGCACATTTCTCTACATTATATTAAAATTAAAAGTTAAGACAATCATTGGCTAAAAAATTTGTCATATTTTCTAGGAATTTATATATTTAGGTCAAACTTCTTAGGAATTGTTGGCCTAAATGACCTAATGTAAACAATTCCATTTATAGGCAATGGGTTATCTAAATTTGAGGTAAAAATTCAAGACATTTTAGTCCAAGACGTGATTTATTGCATTTTCCCAAATTTTATTTGACAACCTCTAGTGCGGTTTATAAGATATGTAAAAACTTTCGAGAGTTTTATTTTCGGTGGTTTTTGGACGGGAAAAGATATCAAGTTAGACCATGACAAGCGTCCCGTTAAATTGGAACAAAATAAAAGAAAATGTTGAGAAATTTGCACTTGCTAAGAAAGAATGGGAGGCTAATGTATTTGAATGCTCATAACATGGGCTCCAAGGTAGCTGCAATCAAAAGAAAATCTATCAAAAGTAAAGACTAAAGATATTCATCGAATACTTTTTTATATTTCCATACAACACCTCATTATATTTTCTTTATTTCAATATTTTTGTATGTTCACCTGTGCAGGGTAAATGCAGGCTGTCCTGTTGCCCCGGCAAAGCGCATAAGGCCCTTAGCTTAAATGCAGCAGAATCTTGGTGGCGACAGCCTAGTTATCTGTTTAACCAGACTGTAGATTTTTGTTATACATACTTAGCTATTAATAAGCTGTCTCAATCGCCAGACGAATAAAGCCCTTCGGTGAGACCCCTAAGAATTGTTTACTTAAAGTTTAAGTACACTTAAAATAATGTTTTAATTATAATTATAGTTAGATACATCAATGTACTATCCAAGAAATTTTATTTTTATTGTGTTCATTTCTATATATTTCAAGGCGGAAAGAGGCGCCCTATCTCCATGGGCTAATAAAATAATTACCATATTGAGTTCCAGCAGCTCGGTGAACTTTGTCCGTACTCTCTGGACAAATTTGACCACAGCATGGTTTAGGTCATGGGCATGCATATCGATAGATAGCGCCCTAAGCCAAGCTGTCAGTTCGTGGAGAAGTGAAGGCTGTTGCATAAACTAGCCAATATTCTCCTAAACTGGAGAGGCAGGGAATATGGGAAACAAGTTGGCAGACAACGGAGGCGGTAGAGGACAACGAAGCGGGCCAATTCTTGGCCAAGTCCTTGGAAAAGCTCCTTAAAGGCCACAACAAAAACTGCAGTACCAAGAACAGCAAGATGTTGGAAAAGTTACCCATGTAATGCATTACAAGTAATTTCACTTGCTATCCAATACACAGGACAACTTTGAGAATAAACTAAAAGCCAAAGCCACGCAACTTTCCAAAGAAAGTACGACAGCTTCAGATGAACAGGGAAATTCAGTAGTTTTTGCCGATTTCCAAGATTGCTTTATAAAAAAAAAAAAAAAAAAAAAAAAAAAAAAACGTAATTCTAAAATTATTTAGTTGTTAGCTTGATATCAACTTAGCAGGGCATCTTGGCATCTTTATGTTTTTAAAAAATAAATCAAAAGATCGAGCAACAAATTTTTTGTTTACGTAAATAATTAGTAAATAATTAGTGGCAAGTTCTGGGTAAAATAAATTTTCGAAATATTAAAGTTTTTTGGAGTTGCCCTTGATACTTGATATTAACTTAGCAGAACATCTAAAAAAAAATTCCGTAAATAATTTGTGAATAATTAGCGGAAAATTGTGGTAAAATCAAAAGATTTATTTTCCAAACTTGATGGACGTGCCACATCTTGGAGTAGATGGAAACATGTTGATTATCAGCAAGTTCTGAATCTGTTTTCTAATAATTTTTCAATCGTTCCTATGACGGGTTCCGTTCCGAATGCAATGGAAAGGTGACTATTTGGAACTTTATATTAACTAGAACAACTAGAACCGGAAAAACGGACATTGCTAGATCGATTCGATTGGATGCTACAAGAATACTTTATAAGGTCACAAATGTCTCCTTTCCGGCATTCCATACTGCTGACTGAAACTATAGTATCGTCTGCAAGGAACAAATTCCCTAAAGAACAAAAAAAGGAATCAGGACACGAGCAAAGAACCAACAGGCAGAAAACAATAAAGCTTGAAATGTGCAAGAACATCAGTAAAAGGAGCGACAACAACTGCAGAGAATGCACAACAACAAGGATTCAAAAGCTGGCTCGAATCACAATTAAAATGCGAATTTGGACTTTCAATATCAACAGAAGATGAAGGAGACTTTTCTACAATTCAACTACATCTTAGTCGTTATCCTTGGTGCCATCTCTTTGGTGTATAATTTGATTTTACCATGTGCCCAACGGGAAAATGCCGAGAAGTCGTAGGCACACACACACACATCTGCAATCAATATTAAATGAATGTTTGCCCTTGGCTCTGCTTTTGCTGGCAATCACAAAATTATTAGACATAATCAACAGCAAGAGCAATTAGTGCTGACATTCAGCCACCCACAATACAATTCTGCAAAAGGATATGTGAATTGTTGGAAGAAGATTGCAGGTTTCATCTCTGATGTGGAGAACTGTTTAATTAAATTCTAACGTTGGCTTATTTCAACAATTTTTGTCTTTATTTATTTATTATTATTTATTATTTGTGAGTGTACGAGACCTTTTTAAAATTATTTATTATTTATATGACGTTTTTCCACTACACTATTGTTATAATAACGATAAGAGTGGAGGCGCCTGTGCTGATGCCACTTGGATTAGCACATAATCATCGCTGTTAGACACCACAATTCCCCAAATGATGAAAACACTCGGACTGACCCAACCCCACATATTGTTTCGGTCAGTTGAACCTTTTTGGAGCGAGCGTCTGAAAATGCGGGTCAGTAGATAGTACATATAAAGAGGCAAAAATGTGAGTAAAAATAATCATAAATTGCTAACAAAGCACCCGCCTCCTTTTCGGCCAATCGAGGCCCATCCATCTGCCTCGTAAGATTCTGTCTGTGGAATCGTTTAAAGCAACTTTGACCCTTTGCCTTGGCTCCTGGAGCCGAGTGATTTGGGTTGTTTGTTGGAAATTTTTGTTTTTGGTGAATATTTTGTATATATTTTGGCTGAACAAACCCGCAATGGGAAGGCGGGGTGACGGAGGCGGAGGATCTGGCCAACCGACAGCCGTCGACCGCACACAAACAAACCGTTGGGCTTAACTTATGGATTATGGGCGTGCCCAGTCTGCGGTGAAAAAAAACGAAAACGTAGTCTACATTTGTGCGTTTCAAACCGAAGCGCGCAAAGACCGTAAGCAACGTCAAAATGGCATTAGCACCCGAGTGAGTGGGTGTGTGCGAGTGTGTTAGTTGCGGTTTCAGAGTCTGAGTTGTGGATACTTTGGTAAAGTAGACTTTCGGGCTATGTGTGTATGTTTTGGCCTCTAGCCTTAAAAGCGCCTCATTAGGTAAGTGAAAAGAGATTGAAACAGGGAAAAAATAAATATTTAAGCAAAAAGCTAACTAGTTGGTAATTTAGCACGCATGGAAGGAAAATAATTCCCCAAAACAAGCGACCGGTACACACCAAGAGCTTAAGAAATAAGAAACAATCTTAAAATAAGTAAATAAGCTACTTTTAGTAGTAACACATTAACTTGAAATATTCAGCTAAAGTTAATCCACTAATCTTTTAGAGGAAGTCAAATGACCAAGATGGCAATATACATAATTGATGTCCAGGCAGGTTTAAATTAAGGCAAATTAAAAAATGCCAATAGATGGGGTACGGTAACAACGGCAAAAGCTACGCTGCTAAATGAAGCAAGCAACAAAGTAATTTGAGCCATACCGCACGCCCCAGAATCGTCCGGCCCCGATCGATCGGTTTCCATATTGCGGGAATGGAGAAGGAAAAAATCTCGTTAAACGCAAAAAACGATAGCAAAGTAGCATGAAAGGAGCGACAATTTTCATTTGCAGGATACCAGGACGACGCCGGACGTGGCCATTGTTCACCTGCTGTCGACGCCAATCATTCAACTGATTAGTTTGATTTTCCCGCTGCGCTATTTCCGTAAATAAAAGGCGAAACACAAGGACCAACTGATGTGTCAGTAATTTGGGAGGGCGATGCCACGAATAAATGGTCCAACCAGGAACTCAACCACACCTAAAACGCAACTCGTTCCCTAATTGCTTCACCAGTTTAGAAAGGATGTTTTCACACCTTTGTTTCTCCCGAAAATGTAGTCCTCGTAATTAATTAATCGATTCGGTTATTTTTAGACTTTAATGGGATGACGGAACAAAGGTGTCCTGCGACTAGCTCTAAGTTTCCATAGAAAATAAAAAAAGCTCCTTTAAATAAAAATTTATACAAAAATTTGTTTCCTTTTAATCACACAACCCATCGGCTAACTGATTCACTTGAAATGAAGATATAGCTCACAGATAAACTTGGCAACCACACAAAACTTAATTTCAATGAGCAATGAAACCTCAACAGTACAGTATACAAAAGCTTATCGTCCAATTTAATTTGGATTTAAGCATACTGGATGCAACTAAGTATCTGAAACGTTGCCAAACAAACTGAAATTTGAGAGCCATTAATACTGTTTGTCAATACTAGCCAGGTAAGATGTAATTGCCATTTATATAAGGATATTACCAATAGAATTTACGACCAGACAATTGAATGCATGTGCGTCAGACACGTCCTTCTCCGCTTAAATATTCTCTACTTATTCCATAATAATTGCTTGTAACCTGAAACCCTCAACGACGAAAAATAAGCCAAAAGCAGATTAAGTTTCTAAATTAATAGGTAATATTGATTCTCCGCTAAGCAATAAACATTGAAGACGGCCGAGAGCCTACGTATAGTTAGGCGATTACTACACATAAGAATACATTTTAGAAAGCAAATAATCATAAGCAGCGCTTTGAGCCCAGCTTTAATTTATTTAATAATTTCCAGTTTGTAACATTATATTCTCCGTTCCTTTTTGATGACGTAGATCTTTAATGAACTTTAAATAACATGAAAAATGTATGCAGCAACATAAAATATTTCGGTTGAAATGGCCTTTTACTTCCATCCATTTTTTCCGCGGGCCTTCGACCAGTTGGAGTATTGTCCTCCCAGCAAATAGTGAGGCGAGGGAGTCGTGCCATGGACGAAATAATTCAGCGATTTTTTTTGTATGTGTGCTAAAGTCTGCGAGGATAATAGGTAGAACAAAATCCAGAAACGACAACGTTGGCGATGTCCTATTGACATTTTAACTTTACAATCCAGTGACATGCCATTACAAAAAGAGAAATTTCATTTTTCGATTTTAGGTTCATATACGAGGTGTGTTCAAAAAGTATCGCACATTTTGCATTTTCGCGGGTAACGTGTATTCGAATTTCGATTTTTTTGTGGCGTTATGTTGGTATTCATGTCTCTCAGTTATGCCGACAAGCTCGGCCATTTTGAATGTTCACTTAATTGTTGACAGCTGCTTTGCATGCACGTATTTTGGATCGTCTTCGATTTTTACCTATTGAAAATAATGGATCAAAGAACCTGTATCAAATGTTGTGTGAAAAACGAAATTAAGTGCGCGGATGCATTCCGAATGTTGACTGTTGCATACGGAGAAGCAACCTTGGACCGAAGCCACGCTTATCGGTGGTACAAAATGTTCTCAGAAGGCCAAGAAAAAAGGCCGAAAAGAACAAAAATTGGCTTTTGCACCACGTTAACGCCCCTGCTCACACATCGTTGCTTGTGCACGACTTTTTGGCCAAAAACAACACTCTAATGATGCCGCAGCCACCGTATTCCCCAGATCTGGCCCCCTGTGACTTTTTCTTGTTCCCTAAACTGAAGAGACCCATGAAAGGACGACGTTACGCTACGCTTGACGTCATAAAGACGGAATCGAAGATAGAGCTGAACAAGATTAAAAAAAATGATTTTTTGAAGTGCTTCGAAGATTGGAAAAAACGTCGGTATAAGTGTATAATTTCTCATGGGGATTACTTTGAAGGGGGAAAAATATTGATACATATTCATGAATAAATAAATCATTTTTGAAAAAACACAAAATTCGCGATACTTTTTGAACACACCTCGTATCATAGCATTCGCTTTCGGAACGCAAAGAAAAAATATAAAAATAAGGTTTTAAGTGTTAGAGCAAATAGATTTAGATCCTTTCAGACATATGCCCAAAAACAAAATAGTCGACAAACTAATATTGATTAATCTTGTCTGGAAAAAAAAAAATAATGAAATTGATATATTTATATGAATAATTATTTGTTGACCTCTTTCCATTCGAGTTAAAAGATTTATAATTTGGTTTGTTTATATCACTGTGGACGGCAGCACCGAGATTGTGGTGCTCAAGGAGACTACTATATAGAGCCGTAGAATTGAAAATATTCTAAAATAGTCCGATCCGAACCATTTATATCTTGATTGAATGGTATTGTAAACTTTTTTGGAACTGCATACTTAGATTTTTCAAAAACCGGTTTAGTTTAGGAGAAATAGGAATGAAAGTGCGAAATAGAAAATTTTTAAAATTTGAGCTGTTTTGGGCCGGTGGAGAAAAAATCCCCAAATGTTTAATGTTCTTGTGATCTTACTTCAAATACGCGTCGAATGATAACTCGTCAATCATCTCGATCCGATACTCCGTTCAAAAGATATTAAAAAAACTAGATTTTAACAGCCTTTCCGAAATGAGAACGTTTGTCCTGTTGTTTATCTGTCGATTTTTTTTTTTAGAGTCCTGGAACCACATTTATTTTATTAAACAGCTCAAGCGCAAAACCTTTGGTTCTACCACTTTTTGGTTTTCCCGCTAGTTTAGCAGGAAAACATCTTTAAAAAAAGACAGATTTCCCGCGCTCATAACTTCTAAACGACAAAAGCTACAGAAACGTGCTATATGTCCTTAGAAGGGTATTTTGAAATGAAAATAGGTTTGCCTTGACATAATTTATCTTAATATAATATTTAAGAAAGTATAATTACATTTTTTTTTTTTTTTTAATTTTTTTAAAAATGGCTCTAAGGGCATATAGCCCTTGGGATTTCTCAACTTTTGGTATATTACATATATCTGGGAAAATTCGCTTTCTCGAGATATTGTTCATTAATATTAGTAGCAAAAATCCCAAATACCTAACCTTTAACATGCACTAACATACATTTATGAAAAAATACATGTAGAGTCAATAGAGACGTGCACAATTGCAATGAACTTTAAACCTATCAAACGAAACTTTAAATATTTTAAATTTGAAAAAACGTTTTGGAATTTTGTTTTGTTTAATTTAATATAATTTTTGCGTTACCCGCTTCTTTGGCGGGAGAAAAAAAATCGATTACTCGCGCCCATATCTTCTGAACGACCAAAGTTACAGAAACGTGTTATATGTCGTTTGAAAGGTGTTTTGATATGATAATTACTTTGCCTTGACAAAATTGATCTTAATATTTTAATTAAGAATTTAAAATTTAAATACAGTTTTTGTTTTAAGATTTTTATAATATTATTTTAAAAATGGCTCTTACGTTTTTGATAGTCACTTCAGACCACATAGCCCATGAGATTGCTGCTTACCTTTTGGTATACAACCAGGGTGACCGTTTATGGTATTTTTTACAATGTAAAATCCGCTCTAGCTGTCCATAAGCGAACTTTTTTGTTCAGAATTTTATTTTATTTTATCAGTAGCAGTGTGCCGAACTAAATAAAGTTAAAGTTTAAACTAAATAATGCGTTTATGGACAGCGATATTGTTTTTTACATTGTAAAAAATACCATAAACGGTCACGCTGTATACAACACATATCTCCGTTAACAACTAGTTTCGTTTTCGCCACTATGCTGTAAAATACCCAGCCTTTAAACTAACGAGCAGCGTGTCGAATTAGAAACTAGTTGAATTATGTGTAATTTAGATTTGTTAACGTTACTATTTATCGTCACAAATTTTGATATTAGAAATTTTTGAAGTTGAAAGTGCCGTCTTCACTTTAATCTCACCTCGATAAAAGGTGTTTTTGTTTGATAAATTTAAACTGAATTTATATGAATTTAATGAATTAATATGAATTTATATGAATTTGTATGAATATTACAAAAAGTGGTTGAAAAGCAAGTTTTCAACTACAATTGATCTCAGCAATTTCAAAATGTACGCGCAGGAGTTTGACCTCAAAACGAAGGCGATTGGATAAATTAATACAAAATGCAGTGAACTACAGTGACCTGACCTGCATTTGTAGAATAAAACGGATAAAGTCTGACGAAGTTAAAAAGGAAGTCGAAACGGAAATGAGCAAAAAATGTTAGCAACAGGGCCGGGTCCTGGGCGGGAGTATCGGTGCAGCGGAGCGGTGATTGGTGGATACCAGGGAAAAAGTTTTGCACAAAAGTAAGCTAACTTAGACATGGAAACAAACAAACAAAACAAAGCCAGACAAACCAAAACCCGAAGCGAAGCTAAATTTACCACACCGAAAAGAGCAGGACCCAGGCAAAAGTTATTGGCCCTTCGCACTCATAGGTAAACAAAGCTCCTGCGGAAAAGTAGTTGGCAACGCTCCTGAATCGGGGGAAGACTTCGAGATAGGACGACGAACGGCGACAAGAAGAAGTGCGAGGTGCCGAGAATGAAATTGGAAATGAAAGACAACTTGACGGCGACTTCATTTCATGATTAAGTTCCCCATATCGATTTCCTTTCAGCAGACTTTATGATGATGAAAATGGAAGTCCTCCTTCTCTTAGGCCACCGCAAGGACCTGAGCCTGCGGTTGTCAAACCCCACTAAACTCCCATCCTGTCCAAGCCCCGCCAGCGCCACACATGTAACCGACTCATTCGCATTCAAAACAATAACTGACGGCGACGAAGGAAAAGAAAAACAACTGTGTAGAAGCAGAAAAAAGGCTGCGGATCGTAAATAAATTGTGAGGAGAATGTAATTGTTAGTGACATCTTGGGTCTGTTCTGTGCAGCCAAGTAGTCGGGTAAACAAACAAATAAACGAATAAAATTTGCTGTACCCTTGGAGCTTTATTCAAATGTATTAGTCCCTGGATGTCCACGTTGTGAATCTTCCACTTCTTAAAGCTCTCTTTCAATAATGACAGAAAATCTATTTGTCCCGACTGATTTTACAAAAACAGACAAGAGACTCGGCTGTTAATGTTGATCAAGAATATATATACTTCATAGGCTCGGCAATTTATCATTCTGTCTGTTACATTTACTCTCGGTTGGCTCTCAGTTTTAACATACAATTAAACAAATTTCATACTCAGCTTTATTTTGATTTTAAAATGCTTTATTTGTTCTATTATTTCGGGATAAAACGAACTTTGCATATATTACGGGCAATGAACCATACCAAACTTCTCAATCAGCCGTTTAAACGATTCGTTTGTAGACAACTTGAAAATTAAATCAATTATTTATGCATTTATTTTGTTCGACAGCGACGGGGTGAGATTGGAATAAAACTGAAATATTTTGTGGGCTTGGTCAGTCGGCCATGATGTTTGTTTTGCAGCTCTTTATATCGATTAAATTGTGCGCAGATTTGCCTCCACTTCTTATATATATAGCCTAAAATGCGGTGGTTTGAGTAATTAATAAATAATTTCCTTTTTGTATATATAAGCCTTGATAGATAACGTTCCCAGTTGCCCGTTGGTTATCTCAGTTTGCCTTTGCTGACTTGATTATGATGACTCTTAAATGCATGGCTTTTTGCCGTCGGTCGGTCAGTCACGATGGCAGTTTGGTTTGCTTACTTTTTTATTCATACAAATTATGTGAATTCTCTAGAAATCTCTAATAAAAACAAAGCATTTTTTTGTGATAATACTCTTGATAACCTTTCGGAGACAATAAACTTTGACAGCAAATATTCCAACTCAGCTTCTCAGGTCAAGTTGGAAATTGCAAAACGTTTACAAAAAATCGGCTTCCCAAATGTACATAGCTTTCATTCTTAAAAATTTCTTCGATTTGTTGGGGTAACAAGGATGTAATGTGGAAAACTTAAAAAAATTTTGGGCTTGGTAAGTCGTCCATGATGTTTGATTTGCAACTTATTATATCAATTTCCAATTTAACATAGCCCAAGTAATGAGTAATTAATTAATAATTCATTCTTTTGTATATACCTATAAGCCATTGTATATAGCAATCCCAGTGGCTCGGTTGCCCTTTATCGCAGCTAACTTTTGCTGACTTGATTATGATGTCTCTTAAATGAATGGCTCTTGGTCATCGGTCAGTCATGATGGCAGTTTGGTTTGTTTACTTTTCACAAATTTGAGCTTTAAAATTGATGGGGCGCGTCACCCAGCAAGAAAAAAAGCTAGCTTTGGGAAGGCGAAGATTGTATATCTTTAAAGTTTGCAATTTAATTTAACATACATACATATGTATATCTCAGAGAAGATGCAGAAACGACGAAGGTATGTACCCGTAGGGTACAAGGGTATTATAACTTAAAACAGAAAAAGATATCTCCGACCACATAAAAGTATATATATATTCCTAATCAACCAGCCGAATCGATTTAGCAATTTCCGTCTGTCCGTCGAGCACACTCGACTGTAGCTTTCTTACTTGGTTTTTATTAATTTTATGTGGGTTTCCATATATATAATGAAGAATTCGCTCGCTTCGAGTCGTTCCGACTTGTATACAACATGCTTTAGAAAGAAGACTATTTGGAAAGTTTTATCCAGATAACTCAAAATATGAAAGACTAGTTGTGCATAAAAACGGGCTAGATCGACACGGCTGTTGTCAAAAATAACTTCTTTACTCCTTTTAATTAAAATAATAACACCTTCTGTAATGGTATAAAAGTATTTAATCTATTAAAATGCTGGTTAAGCTGTTTTACTTATCAGAGTTCTTCTTGGCATACATCAGAAATCGTACCTGAAAGTATAGAGATATACTGAAATTAACTCAAGGCTTTCATTCCAGTACTTATATTAATAATTGTTTCAAGAGAAGGGAGGGAACATTTGAAACCAAGTTTTGAATCTTTCTGTGGACCATTACGGGCGCACTTTAATTACCCTATCGGCTTACGACTGTCAACTAAAAAACCATACAATTTGACTTTAAATACCAGAATTCACATTATAAATTTTATCGTTAGGACCCAGTTTTTTCAAAAAAAAAAAAAAAAAAAAATTAGATGCAAACAGGCAGAAAGTTAGAGAGAAGAAAATTTAAAAGACAAGAGGCGGACAAATTGTACGAAAATCACATACTCGTACACAAACAGTAAGTCGAAAAGAAAAACGCCATCAATAAAACAACAGGTATAAAGCAGACTTAAGAAATCCGAAGAGAATTGTAGTAATGTTTGAAAAATGCAATGAAGAAATAAGACCATTCTGATTTCCACCATGTTTCAAAGAGCATAAATATTTGGCTATTTCAACTCAAGGGACACAAGAGACCTAGTAACAGCCTTTAACTTAATTTTTCGTTGTGTTTAATATAATTCTTGTATCACACCCGACCACTAAATTATTTACTTAAAAATAATTTCAAAATAGGAACAAGACAAGAGCCTGTTTACTTATTTATTAACCGAATCCCAAAAAACAAATAATTACTTTTGCCCCAACTCAGTTTAATACTTAGTTCAAAAAATGTTTGTAAAACAACCATTCAAAACCCTGCTATACCCTTGCCAAAAATATCTAAAAGAAAATTTGGTTGCCGCTATAAGAGAGAAACCTATAAACCTTCCTCGACTGTTGCCATGCCAAAGAAGAGTTGCTTGCTCAACCGTTTGCTCTGCCATTAAACTATCGCCTCACATTGTTGGCTCACTTTTCTTTCAGGCGAACAGTGAATCTGAGGGTTGAATGCGCGTTGGCCTTTATCTGCCCTGCATATCAAATGAGCCCAAGACGTCGCAGGGAGCTGGGGAACTGGGACTAGTCACAGCCCCGGTATACCGTATTTCTTTAGCAACATCTTGATAATGACCAGTGACCCCAATACGACACCGAGAGTCGCCCCACACACTTTCACTTTCTGTGCCGACATAGGTGTTCTTCATCCAGCCCACTGCTCAAATGGGAACAGTGTTGTGTGCGAAGGACTCTCCCGGCAACACTTTCGCTACCATGTACGCATTTAAATTTTTCACACTAAACGCGTGCATAAATCATCATGGGGCAGATAAGCTCGACTTTTGCTCAAGGCTAACACTGCTGCCCCAACCACTTCTTCTTCCGAAGTAATGTCACCTGCACATTGAGGCCATGCCAGATGAATAAATGCGGCTAGAAAAGTGCAACAAAGTTATGCCCACCTACAGTCAGAGAAATGCAGAATCCCTACCAGATCGATACCAGATAATTTAAGCTTTTAAATTAATTATTACATTATTTAAATTATAAAATTGTAAGCATATAAATTAAATGAAATACAATTTTTTAAATTTTTACACATTGAATACAGGAAAAATACAAATATGTGTTCTTTTATTTTAGTCCACTGAAGTGCCTAGGATATAATAATTATAACAAACATACAACCTAGCAGAATGTCGCACACCCAGGATACTTGTCCTGATTGTTTGGCTCTGCAGCTGTAGCTGCAAAGGACACAGTCACAGTTGGTGGTTGCAACAGCCAGCAGCAGCAGCAGCAGCTTGCACATTGCAGTTGCAGTTGCCATGCACTCGGTGCTTATCCTGGCAACCATTTATTGTGACAGACTGGTGGGCTAGAAATGGAAATGGGAATACGCCACTGTGGGCAGGGAGGCTGCAAACCGAGGCCCTTAGCCATTTAAATTTATGTCTATTTGTGCTGGCGTCTGGCATTTTCCCATGCTTATCTCCTACCACTAAAGGGGGTTGAAGTCGTCGTTAATGATACTCAAAATCGGGGCGTTGATGTGTTTATCGTTTAATTTATGCTAAATTCAGAGTTGCCCATTAATTTAGGCACATTAAACAAGAGATTTTTGCAGTCCATTTAAGGAAGGATTTCTCTATATAGCAAGTAGGAAAGTAACTAATTTTAGTTCGAAATATAACGTAGATTTCTTTAATAAAATAATAGCAGTGACTGTTTATATAATAACTTATTTTTGTAGCCAGTTTTCTTTTTTTTTTTTTTGCAAAGTCTAAAGAGACTATGCAAATTTAATTATCCATACATCCTTCAAATATATTGAGAAACTTTGTTCACTCAGAGGTCAAAAGTGTGCACCAAGTGTTTTCTATATTTAACCTAACCTCTTCAGACGTTCCGGCTTAGAACTCAAAACTTTAATTAGGCACTCTAAAGATCCTTTTAACTTTCAAGCTGGACTTTTGTAAGAATGGGTAGGAGCCGTAGCGCTTTTGTTTGTAACTAACTTGGAAAGCCCTTAAATACACCTTAGAATACTTAGCAAATGGGTACTTTTAAAAATAAATCAGCTAACAGAGCTGAGAGCGGATTGACCCTATTTCAGTCGATTGGGGAGAACGTCGTGGTGATAAAAATACAACAAACCCAATTAGCACTTAGCACATAGCAGCAAAACGGTAGGTAAATAAATGGCATCAGAAGTCCAATTGATGGTAGGAGCACGTGTCCTGGCATTACGTTAAATGTTTTCAGACGAAGGAAAGCTGAGACTTTCAATTTACAAGGCAGCCAAAAAGCCAGACATCAGCGAAAAGGCAGCAGGCAACTTGGAAACTAGCACAAGGACGTTGGCGCACGAACCAACAAGAACACACACTTACGAAAACGAGTTGCTTAACCCACCATCACTTCATCCTGCAGCCTATTTGGTCCTCTGCAAAAATCTTAGTACGCAAGTGGCGCACGTGCTTGGCGCGAAATCAATACATACACTGAGCCAGGATAACAAAAAATAATTCCTGACCCAAGTTTGAACAAGTGAAACAAAATATTTTTTTTACTGTTATTTTTGATTTATAATAAAAGAGTTAAAAATAATTCTTATTTTTCAATTTTTAATTTAAAACTGTTACGATCCCTGGTATTAATCATGATTTAATCGAGCATTGACAGGTTAAGCCATTTGACCAGTGGAAACCGCAAGGAAACTGAATGTAGCCAAGGGAAAAATCAAGAGGAAAACGTATATTGGGAAAATCAACTATTGGCAGGCAGCTGTCAGCTGCAACTTAACAGGAAAAAACCACGGAGCAGGAGCTGGAGAAAATGGGAGTGAGACGGAGATGGCTGCTCAAACACGGAAAACAAAGGAAAATGAAAATTTTCAATGGTTTAAGTCCGAAGAGTCTGTCTAGAGAGGCAACTTCTCCTCAAACAAGAGACTGCGAAAGACGGAGAGACCGAAAGAGCTTATAAAAACATTACATCATGAGCAGTCGCTGTGGAATGGAGGAAAATATCGCGAATTTCAACTGACTGTCTGGTCATGACGCCACAACTTCTAACATAAAAATGCGCTTCTGGCAAAATATTTGCCGAAATCTAATAAATTACACACAGTCGCAGACAAACAAAGGAAGCGCCGAGGTCTGTTTGAGCACTTAACCAGGATTGACATTATATTCAATTGTAATCCGTCATTTTGTGTAATTTTCAGATGGCATTCCGAAAAATAATAACTATTTTCTTGAATAAAGCTGGTACCCAAAATGTTGATTGGATAAGCTATTTATATACTTATATTAAGAATCATTGCCCGAGATGGGTGGTGATGGGTGAAATAGTATTATTTCATATTAAGAAAAAATACTTATATCTTCAAGATTTTTTGTAATCAACCCTTGAATATAAATATGCATACTCTGGCATGTTTTAATTTAATTTTTTATTTAGTGCCAAAAGCATTCTTGGTTGTAGACTGAGAAGGCTGGTGCTTGGATTTACATTTTAAAAGTAATTATTTTAAGAGTCTTAATGTTGACACACATACATAGGTGACTAAAACAATCAAATTATGCATACCATGTCATGAATCATGAACTATTTTCTGTAAGTTGCATTTAAAACTCATAAAACACTAAAAAAAAAAAAAAAATCGTTCGGATAAACAGCAATTAATCTCATATCCATACCATCATATCATATCATCATATCATATCATCATATCATATCATCATATCATATCATCATATCATATCATCATATCATATCATCATATCATATCATCATATCATATTATATCATATTAATTAATCTCATATCCCGAATTAAATTTAAGCTAGGAGAGTACTTTTTGTTGGTCTTAAAAATGTTTCATAATTATAAAGCAATAGTTAACAATTTTTTTTTTATTGCCATAGAAACGGTGTAATCTCAAGAGTATAAATACTACAATACAAAATATACTGGAAAACTTATACTTCAGTTGGTTTAGTTATTTTTGTTGCTTAACAGTATAATTAAACTAAAGTTAATTTGTAGAAATAACTAACCTAACTAAAGTGGAAGTTTAATCATAGTGTTAGCAGCGTACATTCTAGGGGGCGATCATAGTACTTTGTGTATGCTTAAACTTGTATATATGTGAGTGCTCTTGCACTTGATTACATGTATGTATGTTGACAAAGGCGCGAATGCTAGGGCATTTGTGTACTTTACAGGGGGCGATTAGAGTATTTCGGGCATACTTAAATCTTATATATAAGTGTGTGTGTATTCTTCTCACATTAGTTCTTACTGATAGGCGGGGTGTATATAATTAGACTACTTCTAATTACTTTCTTTGGGTGGGACAATTATGCATGTTCACCTTTTTGAACACATAGAAACAAGTTATGTTAAGTAAAGTATGAAAATAAATAAAAAAGTGTTTATGAGTATGAAATTCACCTTATATACCAAACTATCCGTACAATTCCCAGTCTATCAGTATTTCATTTTGTTTATTTCAGGGAACAAGTTGTAACTATTTGTTGCAAAGTTGTCGCTCAAAATTCAAATAGCAAAAAGAACTTTGGTTCATTAAGCATATTTTCTGCCCATTTCTCGCAGGTTGTTGTTATAAAAGTTTATGGTTTAAATGCTAGCAGCTATATGGAATTTCAAAGGTTATTAGTTTTGATGAAAGTTCTGTCTAGCCAGTGTATCTTCTGCCAAACAGACAGCATCATCATCAAAAAGGCGTCGTCGTCGTCTTGCAGTCTTCGTCATCGACTTCGTTTTCGGCAAGGACAAAGTTTCAGTCCATATATATGTATGTGTATTCAAATTGTTTTGTTATTTGTGAGGTGGCGGCGCGCGGTATTTGGCAATATGTTTTAAAGTTGCTGGCATCAAAATACTAAACTTTTCGCTAGCATTTATTTACAAAACTCAGAGCGGGCCCGAAACAAAAGTTATACAATAGTTTGCTTAGGTGTGAATGCCTCGATAGCTATAAGTTTGGCAGACAAATTTCTAATTTGTTAATAATATTCGCATAAATTATACGTTTTTCTAAAGCAGTGATGTCCACACAAATACAATGACATGTGACTTGCATTTGTGTGCGTAAGAGAAAAACGAAGTTGGCTTCGTGCGAGACGTTTTAATGCTTTGCACAGTCGAATTCCACGAAGCGACCGAAACGACGCGTCCGAAACGACACGAAGACGCTTGCCGACGCCACACGACCGTTTACACTGTCTGTGTAGCAGCAGAGAGCCGGCAGAGTTTTTGCCAACCACAAGAGGCGGGAGCTTGGACATCACTGTTCTAAAGCGAAGAGCAGGTGTGGGTGCCGAAAGGTGCTAGCTAAGTTCAGCAAATATAACTCGACCTGAAGTAACTACGTGCAATATGACAGAAAGTAGGTAACGTGGGAGAAATGTGGACCTTAGCGGCAGAAACATCAACCCAAGTATTTTCAATTATAAAATTTCGACAGCGAGCTTTTATAAATTGACTTTCCACGGTAATTGCAGATTTTTGCGTTATATGAATCAGAAATGTTATGCCTAAACACATGGCGTGTCGAAAGAAGTCAAGAATTCGGATGGTTACGGGCGAGAGTACAAAAAAAAAATTGGGTGTTACAACAATGAATATTAAGCCGTTACTGGTGCAGAAGTTTTAAAACATGGCCAGAAACTTTTTAATTACCCAGAATTATTTGCATACCAAAAACGTACCTAAACTAGGCATCATTTAACTAACGATTTCACCGCCGTAACACCAAAAACCACATTTCCTTTCCGCCCACTTGGTAAGCAGACCAAGAGCTGGAGCCACATCATGTCAAGTACAAAATTGCCTTCACCACTTTGGAAACTTTATGCACTCTTCGAGTGCAACATAAATTCCCAACAGTTGGGCAAAGCTGGTCAAAACTGAACCAGAGTTGTAATTATAAGCCATTTTCACAAAATGAAAAACGATGCAAATGTGGAATAATTAAAAACTTTTCAAGCCAATGCTAAATAAAACATTGAAAATATTAAACAGATGGTTGTTCCAAAAAGTACAACAAATTAAATATGAATTTTAAAAAGTATACAGTTATTCGGTTGTATAATATATTTTTTGTAAGCAAACTTATCGAATTTTAAAAGCACAATTTGTGTGTTTTCTTTTATTTACACATTTTTAGGTTTTTTTATGTCGTTACTCGACATAAAGACGTCGACTGTATATGTACTGAGAGACCCTGCCTTCAGTAGAGTTAAGCTGAGTTAAATTCGTCTATATTTAAAGTATATAGAGACGACAATATACTTAACAATGAGTATGCGAAGCGACAAATAAACAACAAAAAGAATAACTGAGTAACATGAACCTGGCTAGTACCCTATAGGGTATGAAGGTTCACATTTAATTGCTACCTGTGATTAATGTGTTTTTTTTCGCCCTATTAGATGTCATAGATTTTTACTTACTTTTTATATATCTACATATATATTAATATTATATTTAAATCATTTCGCGATAGTGTATTAAACATGCTCGGCATGAAGTAAAGTTTTTTCTTACCTTCGCTGTTTGTCGTGGGTGTCGAAGCTAACATGATGTCTGAAAGCCTGTTACGTTCTGAGCATGAAAGAGTGTGTATTGTAAGCTCAGAGTACGGAAAACTGGGTTAATAATGTCATTTACTGCACTGGAGGGCATAACAGCTATGTTGGTTACAACACCGCCAACAAGACCCAAGAGCATTCGGGCATTAGAATTTAAGTATTCTGCTTAAAATTTAAAGCCACACGACGTAAATAACATATAACAGTAGTTGATGGAAGACTTCCAGTTCTGTAAAAGTTTTGCATTCCGATTAAATAACTTCGTTTTCATTCTGTTTTTTTATTTAAAGATCTTAAAATCCATTGTTCGTGATTTTATTAAAGAGACAATAATTATTTTCTACTCTTTATTAAGAAAAGATAGATTAAAAGTGACAGCAAGCTCAGCCTGACCTACGTAGCTCCAAAACATGTTTCATAGTCGAGAGCAATTTATAACCTAGAAACAGGGCTAGCGGTAAATGGAACAGCTTACCCTCTAGCTCATCCTTCACTCCTTTAACGCTTTCAGCCCACAACCGCATTTGCAATTTTTCCCATATGGAACATATGCAAATATCAATAGGGTTGCCATTGCAATATATAAAGCAGAAACTGGGTTATGTGCAAGCTGAGAAATCCATTTCACATTTGTTCCACTCGCATATTTGGTAACCATTCGTTGGGCTTAAATGTCCCCGTTTTCATTCGCTCTCTTTATGCCTTGTTTTGTACAACTTGCAAAAAGGAAAACCCTACTAGATTTAAGATACTTTAAAGAGGAAAAATCAATGAATTTCAAAATACTTAAAAAAAAGTTTTTATTAAAAACGGTTATTTTTATGATTTATAGGAAAACCAACACAGTCCTAATAAATAAATATACTACATATAATATTTTGAAGAAAATAAACATTTTTTTTTTCAGATAAAGCTTTACTTTTTGGATATCTGTGTAGTGTGATTTACTGATTAGCTGTATGTATGTATGCTTCTTGTAATTAGCGGTTTCCTCTTTCCTTTTTTTTAAGATTTTTAATCACTTAAAGAAATTCCAGGTCTTAGAACTAAGTTCTTATATTTATATATGTATTTACATATAAGAAAAGTTAAGGTCCACTTCGCCGCTTGCTTTCAATTTTCCCAGGAAAATTTATTTTTAAATTGTTAATGAGCCTGCCAGCGTTTAGCACGTTTTCAGTGCTTGGCAGAGCGTGTTAACAAAGCCATGACAGCCAGACCCCAACTCCGTCCCGATGCCATCAGCCCGGTTTACATAGGGATTTTATTCATACATAAATAAGGAATCCATTATCAAATGGCGTTGCTAATACAGCTACAACCCCTGTAACCATGCCTATGTCTATGGCAACACCAACGAAAAAAGCATGCAGAAAAGGAGACAATGCGAGAGAAGCATTAAAAAAGTTCTACCTTCTTTTTGCAAGCCACTGACTTCGGAAAAATAAAAAGCTTTGCATACATATCTCATATATATGTATATACATAAGTACATGAATATTTATACAGACATACTCCTCTACTTCTCTATAAGCATGGAGAGTTGTTTCTGCACATTAATAATGAGCATATTGCCAAAGCAGAAATAAGAAAAACGTAAAGGAAATGAACAAAAACTGCCTTGGAACAGTGGGTTTTCAATAAATATGTAATGAATAAGAGAAAAATAAATATAAAATAATAAAGATTAAGTTTTAAAAAGGTACATTTTTGGACATCAAATAACATATATAAGCTTTATTGAATTATTACAAAATTTGCTAACCAAGTTTAAAAAAAAAAAAAGTATATACTTTTATGAAAATTTAGGAACGTATACAAAAAATTTATTACTGCCTAATGAGCTCACACAAATTAAAAATCAAAAATATATTTTTTTACCACTTAAGTATGTTAACTTTTTAGGCCCACTGTATGGTAAACATTTCAAAACTTTTTCATTATGCTGATAGCTCTGCCCCTGCCCGAGTTTTCTATGTACCAGGTAACTGCGTGCCTGAGTACCCCCACGAGTTTCAACAGGCCCAATGCTGCCTAAAAGTTAAACAAAAAACCAAAAAGGAAAGAAAAAATAAACTATGAAGCGTAGTTTGAAATTGCCGTCGTCTGAAAGTTGGCAAACTGTTTGTGACGATGAAGGCTGTGCAGACACGAGCAAATAAAAAATGTTCACTAAAATAGCAAGCAGCTAGCAAGCATCCGCCCACCTTTTGCACAGAAAATGTGCCAGCCACAAACTTATTAATTTTACAATTACGAAATAAATTGTGAGTGCGCCAATTAATTTGCGGTTGGAAAAGATACACACAAAAGAGGCCAGGAACAGGGACAAGACGCGGGACCGGAGATGAAGAGTTTGGCAAGAGATGGGAAAGTCGTCAGCATCATTAAGAAACGTTTGTGTAACTTCCATTGGTATTAATTGGTACGAAGCATGGATGGGGTATAGAAGGTTCCTGGCCAGGAAGATTCTTTTATGGAAGAAGGGCAACTCCTATTACCGGAGAGCTGGCCATAATTGCTGCTGATTGTTTGCCAAAAATGGCAGCCGAGGGCCAAAATCAACACAAAAATGGCGAAAAGAAATAGAGATACGGAAAAAAATTCGGGAGGCCAGACATTTGCCAATTCTCCACAGTCTGCTAGGTTTTCTATAAAACTTTCTTTTTAACGATTTTTTATTTACGCCCGCTCCTTAGACGACAAATATATACTTCAATAAAAAATTTACAGAAAGGAATAAATAAAACATATGTATGGCGTTCGCGAATATTGGAATTTATTTATTACTTTTAAAAATCGTATTTATTCTATCATTAAACGCCAGCCGAGTTAAATTCCTTTCGAGCTTTCTCTTACTTGTTGGTTTCACAGGTAAATGAGTGTTTTACTAAAAATAAACGTTTTTACAAGCGGACTCTTTAAGTTATTTTACAATCATAACCTAAAAGGTCCCTGAGTAATTTTCAAGCATTCAGACTAGCTAGAAACAAACAACAAAAAAGTAATTAAAAGTCAAAGCACACTGAATAAAGTAGACTCCGGCTCGGGCTATACGGGTAGCTTCCTTGGGTAGGAATTTATTGGCAACATAAACTGAGAAGAGAGAATGCCAATAACAATAAACGCAAATAAAGTTGATGACCCCGCTAAACACAGCAAACTGGCCAAAAAGGAGCAAAGGAACAAAACTATAGATGCTCAGATATAGATTAGGGAGATGTGAATTATTACTTTCTTTTATTTAAACAAGTAAGAAAGCTACAGTCGACTGTGAGATACCCGGTACCTAAACGTTTGTGCTTTACACTAAAAGCCAATTTAAAATTGTACATTCATTACCATTCTCTACTTCGATACTTCTTAAAAAATGGGCGTCAAAAAATGAATTATGTTATTTTTTGTTATTTTTTGCTATATTCTTTTTTCATTTCCTCTGCAGTTGACGCCATTATATCGCGCGGCCAAGGCTCGAATGCACCACCTGTCGGCTACAGCTTGCAACAGCAGTGCCTTAGGGCGGTGTGTTAAAATTCTTACCTTATTGCTAATATCTCCCATGTTTATCATCCCATTTTACTGAAATTTTCAGACAACGTCCGCTCAATTGTATCTATTAACTTTAACCCGAAAATATCGAGTATAGCTTATTTTACGTTTTTTATGATTTTTGACGGCGGAAGTCGTCTCTTATAGTCTCTGAGATCTGTTGTTTCACACGGACATACAGACGGACAGACGGACATGGCTAAATCGACTCGGCTGGCGATGCTGATCAAGAATATATATACTTTATGGGGCCGGAGATTTCTCCTTCTGCCTGTTACATACATTCTCGCTTGGCACTAGCTTATAATACCCTTGTACCCTATGGGTACCGGGTATAAAAAGGTACAAACCCGTGGACTGGTAGAAATTGTTGTAAATCCCTTTCTCTGAAGACCTTTCAGGTGACTGACATGTGTACCTTAACAAACTGGCAGGAACAAAGTGAAAATATTGCTCTGACGCGCACGCAATGCGAAGGGCTAGAGCGAAGCATACATTTGGGGGCGTCTTCTGCCTTGCATACAAGAAGGAGAGTGAGGGCTTTGTTAGCGATGATGTGGCTGGCTTCGCGAAAGTTTGTGTTGTTCTATTGATTCGTTTTGCGCCTCAGTATTATTTACGTTTCACTGACTCAGTTATGCTCTCCGGCTCAGTTATCGTCCTTCTCGTTTGCCGCTGTCAGGATGATGTAGCACAATGTGGAGCCCTTCCAGTTGTGCAGAAGGAGCGAGCTTGTCATGTAACACGTAGCGACATTTTGAATTAACGAAGCATGAGATTTGATTATATAAACTGCAACAAGACGGCCAACAACAACGACGGCTCGAAATTGGCAGCACCAACAATGACAACGCAACTTGGACATTCGCAAATACCCGCATGGAGGCAACTTAGCTTTGCAGTCTTCGTAATCTTCGTCTTCCCACCCACTATTGTCATGGTAGTCGTCATAATCATCATCATTCTCTATTGTCGCTCTGCCCTTCCGCTCTATGCATTTGATACATTTCCCATCGCAAGAACTAGTACTCCACTCCTAAGGGTCCGGATATGTGCTCATCACTGTTAGAAAACGAAGAGTCCGAGCGAAGAATCCGGTTAGCGGACTGATATTTTCATTAAAATTACCCATTTTTTTGGCAAACTGAAATTTATGTGGAGCTACCAAATTTAGTGACAACATTCTTAAAGACTTAAAGACATGTTCCTTGTAACATTTGTCTTCACTTGTCAAAATTTTTCATATATTTTAGCAAGTTTATACAAAGCGAATTGCCATGTCCGTGTGCTTTTTAATTCACCCACAATGCGTTGTTTCTCAGCTTGCATATTGCTGGCAAAGCGTGATAGAGTGGGAGAGATAGAGATAGTGTACACAATATACCGGGTATCATATAGTCAAGCAAACTCGGCTGAAGCTTTCCTACTTGTTATAATTGGGATTTGGTTAATGCGGCCAACGTTGTATACAATTGCTATTTTATATCCCCGACTCAAAATCTAATTATTAGCTTGGAAATATAATGTTGTAGAGCTAGCCAAGCCAACCTCGCTTGAACTACTGACATTGTAAGTTGCCGCTTGGCTAGCTTTGGTTTCGATTTTACCTGTAAGCTAATTTCGCAATCATACATATGCACATACAGTGGCTCACAGCTCATTTCAACCAGACCCAACCTAAAACTATAAAAGCCTATAAAAGATCAACCAAAAGGATAATCCAAATATTTTAAAAGCACAATGATTCTCTTATGTTCAAACTTAATATTTATTTATTTCACGTATTTTAAATTAATTTCTAAATTTTTTTTTTTTTTAAATTTATAACCAAAAAACAACAAAAAACAAGGTCACAGCTTATTAGTTATATAAATGACGGCTCGTTTTTTTTTTCTGTGATTTGGTCATTCTATTCGAAGTTGGTTCAAGCTTATTTTGGTAATACTTTAAGAGAGTTTAGTGCACCAAAAATTCATTTAGCGAAATGGACACGTACAACAATTAAGCAAATATAAAAGCAAATTATAAAATATTTTAAGGATGAAAATGAAGGCTAAATAGCCAAGTTTATGCAATTTTATTATCTTTAGGCTGTTAAAAGATCAACGGAAGCGAAAAAAAGCAAAAACCCTATATAAATTAGTTAAATTTTTGTAGTTACGTACCTATTTTTAAGATTAAAATATTTAAAAAAAAATTATTTGTTTAATTTTTAATTTTGTATTTTATTACCAATGAAATTTCCAACAAAATGAGGTATCAGTCACTTAAATTGGACAAAGACCTAGTACGCACTGTTTGTAGATCTGTGTGCTCCTGCTGCAGTGCTAGCCATGGCGAGCAAACCATCGTTTATTAGCCCATCAACAATATGATAATTTAATATAATTTGCCATAATTTCTAGCATTTGTACTGGATTTGCATATATTTGACCTTAACTCTTTAAGGAGAAAGGTATCTTTAGATCTGTTTACTCAAAATAATTAAAAACTTTTTTTTATATTCCTAAAAAAAAAATGAAATCTAGCTTAAAAAAAAAAAAAAAAAAAAACACGTTTGTTTAGCTTTAAGTGCTGATATCTTCATTACTAGAGCTTTGACCATAAAGAGCCGGTGTAGACATTGGTTTTTGGATTGTACTAATTGGAAATATGTTGGACTAACGGTTTTCAATATTTTTAGCGTAATATAAAAAATTTAATTTTTCGCAAATATCCCAAAAACGGTTCCTTGAAAAAATTTGTTAATGAGTTTAACGTGTTCATAGTCTCAAAATTAGGCGGAAAAAGTGGGTCTAAACGTTTATATATTTTGGCTGTAAACTAGTGTTATCCTTTTGGTTCATCTTTTATAGACTTTTAAAGTTTTAGGTTGGGTCTGGTTGAAATAAGCTGTGAGCTACTGTATGTGAGACGTCAAAACACGACTTTATGGCACGATTTTGCGAAGGCTGAATCTGACGGAGCTTCTAAGGTTTCCAAAGATATAATTTATTGATCAAAATTCTCGTTTAAACAATTGATGTTTAGACTCTTTGTTCAGGGTCAATGAATCACGAATTGGTTACCTTGAACTTGCTTTTGTCCTGACAACGGCCATACAAAAGTTCTTCCTTACTTTATGTTTTTTGTTTGTCCAACTTGGCGTTTTAATGGCTGCTGAATATCAATAAATACAATAAATATATAGACATAGAAATATATAAAAATCAAACCTTTTTTGCCTATTGTGTTTTTCGGATAAATTATGCGTGCATGATAATTGTGGTCTTCCCAATTCGATGTATAACTTTTTATGGCTTTTATGGGCGGGCACTTTTTGCTTATTCTGTCTATTTCTGTTGTCCATTACTTTCTAAAAGTTATCAGTTTCTCTTTAAGGAAAATATAAATTAGATTATCATATAAGTGTCAAATCTATAACTCTGAAATAAATTATTTATAAATATACTATTACTATATACTATAAGGAAAAACTGAGAAAATGTTAAATATGCTAGTATCCCTAAGTACTTACAAATGAGTTACTATTAAATATTTCCTTTTTTTTTTTTTTTTTTTTCAATGAAACAACTGAACCCGGTTCACAATTTATCCAATGACATATGAAACTACATTTAAACTTTTCTTAACTTCAACTTTATTTCGTTCATAGTCCCGCTCTGCTTACTAATGAGAAATGTGAAACGAAACTCGGCCGTGCCATAATCAGGCTGGTTCCTGTTCCTCTTATTTTCGCTGCACCTAAATTAATTGCATACAAATTATTTAACAGTAATAAACATAATAAAGCAGGCGTGGGCGTTGAGTGGGCGCGCATATGAAGGTACTTGTAATGCCAATGGCAACGACCAGGCTAGCAAAAATGCATAATGAGCATTAAAATGCTACGGGTAAGTCCATGAAAGCAAAATGAAACTGCAATGGCACTGCCATGGATATATATTCATGTGTATATGTGTATGATCCTAGTTAGGCACACACTCACATACCCGGATAAAAATATACCAGAATTTCAAATACAAAACACACGCGTATATATGTATTACACCAGTCAAGGTATCAAAACACACACCCCTCGCCACCTTTTCACCGTTGCTAGTTTCCTGCTACTCATGTACTATTTGCTTAAGTTTCTAAACGAATCCTTTTCATTAGCAGAGTAATCAGAGTCTATCCTAACAAAAATTGCATACTCTGATAGAGAATCATTATTGCATTATAGTATTCTTGCATTTGGGTTTATATTGCTTATTTTAATGTAATGTAAAATAAAATAGCTTAATATCTACGAAGAAGTACTTAGAGAGCAATTACCAACTTGAAAGGTGCAGAGAAATTTGTATTTTATCCCAATTACATGTCCGAACACTAAGGGTCTTTTTAGAAATTTGATTTTTGCAAAAATAAAGCTCAAACAGTTTTCAAAATTTTCACTTCAATTTTTGACCAAATCTTTATTCATCGAAAATTGTAAGTTAATTTCAATAAGTAAATTTTACGTTTTTTAAATCACGAAAAGAGACTTGTGTTTTCAAAATCCGCCATTTATTTAAAGCATTTGCTATTTCCACATAAATAAATATTTTTAAAATTCTGTACGTCATTCACTATCGCTCTTGGTTTATATTAAATATAGTTCTACTGAGTGGCGTGAGTATCCACATGCAAAACATAACTCCGGATAACGATGTATTGATTTTGTTTTAAATGAAAACCAATTTTATTTATTTATTTATATTCCTTCTATAAAAAAGAATAGGTTATTATAGAATATATTATTATTATATACATTACTTATCTGCAACAGTGTACAAAATGTGTACGCCCATAAACATAAACGCCCTTTTTTTGTGTGTAGTTTGAAGTGTGTAGGACTTGTTGACCGCCCAAACATTGGCGCCATGGAAATTCTGCGCTAGAAATTGGCGCATAAAAAACGCCGAGTCGAAAGGGAGTGAGCATGAAATAAAATGCAATTGCACTTTGCTCAAAAGTTCAACGCATTCAGTGAGCTATCCACCATTAATCCAATGCTCTTCACTCGCCCTCAGTCACTCCTCATCCCATTTATCTTTCTCTTTCTGTCTGCCATACATTTAGTATTGCAAATGCAGGTTCGAAATCAAAGAGCAAACGGCAAACGGGCAGCAAAACTCGCAACTCAATGACGGAAGTTTGCATTTTCGCAACGAATTCATAATCATGCTGAATGCTCCCTGAACCCACCACGCCATCAACGCCCAGCACGCCCCCAATGTCCACCAGAACATCTAAGCCTACAGAGCGAGGCTGGATTGGATGGCAGCTGAAAGCACAGTTTATCCTTTTTGATTTGCAGCCAGTCCCGTTGGGGAGAACTCGACCATGTTTCAGTCCCTGCTCTTCATACCACATTCCGGTTCGTACATACTATTTCGTATCCAGGCAAATAAAAGTTCCCCCACACAAGTAAAAGTACACAAAAAGTTCTCTGGTAATGAAAGAAAAAATATATTTTAAAACTGGAAAGAACGTTGTAGTCAAGTGTGAGGCCCAAGAATACTCGATCCTTAAATTATTACATAAACTCAGAACAAAATACTTTATGAAATACCGCTTGGAAATTCTGAAAAATTTTGATTTAGAATCTAGAAAATCGTCAATTATATTGCTTACAACGACTGAAGTCGAATACAAAGGAAATTGCAATTATCCCTTCACGAGACGCCTTCCCCGGAACACACTCATATATGTACATAAATCTACATGGGAGCAAGAGACATTATAAATGCCGTTGGGGAAGGTCAGGCGAAATGCCAGGATGCGGCAAAGGTCCTTACTGCTGCATATCTAAAGCTGATGCACGTTGAAGGACCCACGGGATTTCTGCATAATTTACACGGCCCACCCGCCTACCCACAGAAGAGCAGCTAGCAATTTTACATCATTATGTGCCAAATGCAACATTTAATTTTAAATTATAAAAGAAAACATGTAGCGCGGGGAAAGAAAGGCCGAAGGTGTGGGTCGGTGGTTGGAGGCTGGGTGGAGAAGCAAAACACAAAGGCGATTATTTATGTGGCCATGGGAGGGGAAAACGAAGAGATGTTCTCGGCATACTGCTAACAGCCAGGTAAAAACAAGCGAGTCATCCTCGTCGACTGTTGTCCCTGCCGTGTCTGATAATAAAAGCAAACTTTACCTGGAGCATCGAGCGATAGGGAAGAGGGATTTGGGACAGAGCTTAAGGACTCCGCCGCTATTCTCCTTTTTCAAGCACGTTTTTAACGTTACAAACTGAGCACTCACCTGTAAAGAGAAGGAGAAAACAAACATTACAATATATTTGATTATGGTTTATTATGCCTTCGTCAGGCCGCAACTCAGAGCCTGGCAATTAAACGCAAAAAAAAAATTATAATAACCGTCAACCTAAATGTCTGTATTCTTTTTATAGCAGTACTTAAAAATCTAATGCGCTTAAATGCAAAGACAGTGCTATATTTACCTAATTAATTGAGCTAAGCATTAGATTAAATGAAATATATTACATAATTTAATGAATAAATATTTTAATAAGATAAGAATTCTTATCAATATTAAACATGTGTGCGACTTATGCTGATTTAACACAAAACTCGAAATCTTTATTGAAAACTATACATTTTTTAAAGAGGTAAAAACTTTGCCGTAGATAGTTATGTTTATATTATATTGTTTTGTATTAAAAGGTAAGTATTAGTATTTTATTGTGTACAAGTTTTACTTGTTGTTTTATACATTTAAATTTGAATTTATTATATATTACTTAAACTAAAGAAAACGCAAAAATAATACCCACACTCGTCTGTTTATTTTTGTCTTCATCTCGATTCTCTCCGCTAAGTGTTCGCATTTTTGCGTGAATTTACAGACGATGCTTTTAGAGGAGCGACGCACTCAGATAGAGCAACAAAGTACTTGTACATATGTATGTGTTATATTTTTTAACGGCATGTTATCAAATGCAATTAATCGTAATTGCTCGTTTATCCATACAGCCCACATATGGCGGCCCCAGGCACGACAAATAAAAGAAAAAGAAAGTAAAGTAGGCATCAGTGCTCGCACACCGACGCCTCCACACACCCCAGCCCACAAATGCTTCAACGTTTACTTGAAGTGCCGCAGAGGAACAGGAGCCAGGGAGGCGGCTTTCGGTACATTAACATTTTAGAATTTCTTTCTTTTGAGCTCGCGGTACTCGTAGATAATACGGGTGTGTTCAATAAATGCAAATTTAAAAAGCAGAAATTTTATTTTAAATGTCACTATTTTGGAGATGGAGTTCAGTGAAAAGTAATTTTTATAGAAGCAGAAGCATTCCTTTTTAAGGTTTTTAATATACTTGGTTAATAGGCAGCGACTATCGGGTATCATGTAGTCGGAGCACTTATTCGTAGCGATCTTTCTTGCTTTGTCTTGGCAACGTGACAAATGTGTTCAAAAAATAAAACAGAAACACAAAAAATTACACTTAAATGGGTGAGAGAAAAGGAAAAGGCGCTTAAAGCAAAGGGGAGAACATGCAACATACACATACATCAAATTACAAAAATTGTTGCATCCCGCCCCCAAACACACCATTCCACCCGGCTGAGAATGTTTTATGAGGTCAATTACCTGTCATTTGCATGACGGGATGGCATAGGCGGAAAAGGGGGGAGATGCCATGGGTGGAAATGAAAATGGAAAACTGGATCTGGGCCCGGGCTCGGCTTGGCTGGGTGTCAGTTTCCATTAGCTGGGTGGCTATGGAAATTTACATCTGAACTTTAAGCGAAGGTCATCGGTCTTGCCTCTTATTCTGTCCTTTTACTTTTGATTTCGCTTTTTGTTTTGCACTTAGTTAATTCTCTTTTGCCGTTCCTTTCTGCCGGAAATGTTGTCACAGGTCAGGCAATGAACTCCATTAATTAGGGGCATTGACATATGCACGTACATTTGACCTCTTCTACTAGTCGTTCTGTGTGCACTGCATGCTGAGTTCAAGTGTCAAGTTGGAAAATTAATGCCAATTCTCGAATCGATTTTAACAGAATTTATGGCTGCTGTTTTAATTTAACGCAAGCTAGATACCAGTTATAGAATCACTGTGGGTGGCAGTCCACTTAGTGAAGATGAGCACCGAGACTGTGGTGCGCAAGGAGACTACTATATACACCAGTAGAATTGAAAATCTGCTACTATAGTCCGATTGGAACCATTTATATATTGATCGAATGGTATTGTTAACCTCTTTGAAACTGCATACTAAGATTTTTCAAAAATGGATTAGATCAGGAGAAATGGTATAAAGTCTGCCATTGTTGTTAAGAGGTGTTTTTATTTGATAAATATATACACAATTTAACTTTAACATATTAAATCACAGAAGCAATGTAAAAATAAGTCAATGTTTCCTAAACTAAAAAAAAAACAGAAATATTTATACTGAACTAAATATACTTCTGGGTTCAGGAAGACTGTGTTTGACGCCAATTCAATACTGATAAATAGATTTATATAGGATTATATTAGGCATTATTTATTTGTGCTGATAAGCCAATATTTTGTTAAAGTGATTGTTTTGTACTGCAAATTTCATAGTATGGGTGAAAATGAAAACAGGATACAAGAAGATAGCGAATTCTCGGTTTCATGACAAAGAGCATATACATTTTTAATAAACTACCCTACGACATAATAGATAGCGAACCTCCAGTAAAATGGACAAGAGCCAGAACCAACAGCAACTGCAGTTGGTGATAGGAAAAAAGGAAACAAAGCAGAGGGCACCAGCACTAAAATCAAATAAAAATCCCCTGCTGAGGGACAGTCAAGTCCTGCCTGGACCTGGACCGAATAGCCAAGAATGCGGAGTTATCTTTTCAAATGAGGAAACCCGAGAGGGGGGCAGTGGCGGAGCAGCAGCTGGGCAAATGTATCTAAAGGGTTGAGAGTTTTGGATGCACATAGCAAAGCCCATCATGCCGACCCCATTCCGCAGCCAAACTAATCTCTGTGGGGCTGGCAAGCAGCAGCTGCATGGGGATTTGGATTTCGGTTCGCCGTTGCATTAACATGTTGAGCAGGTTGCTGTGACCATAACGGAAGACCACTGCCATCCCTTTCCAGGCACCCCTTCATGTACAGTGGTGCAAGTCTTCGTGTGTTTCTGCTTATAAATTTTTGAATAATCATACCGCACAATTCTATGAATATAAAGTTTTATCTAAGTATAGTAAAATTATATTCCTAAAAAGACATTAAGAATTCGAGAATATTGGTGCCACAGTCTTTAGCATCTGTTGGTAGTCAAGAACCTAGTCATCACTCGAAGAACTATAACTACAGCCAGTTGGGAGTCCTGGCTACAGCACAGACAATCTCCGAAGGTGAATCATTGCGCAGACCTTCGCGAATCCACTCCGTACCACAGTGAAAACAGAGCCAATAGGGTGAGGCGCCGAGGGGCAAAGGCCTTGGGCCTGCTCGCTAATGCACACGCACAATGAACGTGCACAATGCACGATGCAGAATGCAGTGGCAGTTGACGCTGTCGTTGCGCCAGTTAATGAAATGCAGCATTCAACAGACGACAAGACGTCGCCATTTTGTGCGTGCGGAGCCCAGCTGCAGGATTTTGGAAACGGGTTGGGTTATGGTCACGTGTAGGGACATCCAGCGCACGTATGCCAATCAAAAGCAGGACCCCAACAGAACGAGAAGCCCGGGGTGGTGACAGTTACGGTGAACAACAACGGCGTTAACTAGCGTACACAGAGCGTACACGGAGCGTTGTCCGCAAAGTCAGACCAGAGTCACTGGCGTTATCAAAGCATCCCCCATAGAACTGCTGCCTCCCTCCAGCCAACGCTTACCTTTAATTACCGGATTGATGCAACATTCGGTTTAATGGTCACTGCTGGTCAAGTCACGTAACTAGGAAAATGGGATGAGGTGGAGAGGTTACCTCGCTGCACATATACTTATGCATGCTGATGGTTTCTCCCTGTATTTTGACGACTGATTACTTGACTGTCCAACATTATTCTATTGTAAATTGGGTGAATGTACTAAGTTGTCGGAAATTAAATAGTTTGCTATGCAAATTACATATAACTTACAGCCCAACTTTATGGTGCATTAAATATGAGCAATATAAACTCCTTGGAGAATCTCTTTTTACGCAGAAATTAATGCAACTTTCACTTTTTATATTTACCTTTATCGGTTGTAAACATTGCCAGCCATTATTTCGCTTCGTGCACCATTAGCCTTTGAATTTTAAGTTTCTTGAAGCACGTTTAACAAAAATCTCATTGAAATAATTGCATTTTGCTGGCACATGACGGCAAAATAAAACTGCACCATGGCTGCCAAGTGTCGAGTCGTGCGATGCCAAGTTTTGCAAAAACACACACACATATATATGCGTATTTTAGATTTATATAGTAAATAGTTTTAAAACGGAGAGAGTGCTGACGGAGGACGGGGACAGGGAAGTTAGTTACGCCTCATGCACACGTTGAGTTATGAAAATTATAAACAAATTAGCTCCTCGGTGTGGATTATGCGGTGTGGCATTGTTGGCCTTGCATAAATCAGTGCCATCAAGTGCGCCAAGTTCGGAACACTTCAAAGTTGGAGAGTCACCACCCCAATCCACCCACACTAATTCACACCATCCCTCCGCACCGCACCGCACCACAGCATCCAACCTAATTTGTAATCTGTGCTAAATCTGCTTGTAATATGTTTAAAATAATTGGAGCGATGGGCATTAACGGTGGCAGCAAAGCGTTATAATAGAGCTTAGAGACGATGACGGGCATTGAGGGCGTGGCAACTGCAAAAGAGAGGAGCAGAACTCGTCATGGCAGTAAATTAGCATAACAAAAGTAAATGACGGTTGCGAAATGTGTCAATTCTGTGACATAACACCGCCGAGGGAGGGAAAGCGACTCTATATAAAAATGGTAAAAGGGAAAGTAACTAAAATGAGGTTAAAATGTACTATACATTATTGTGAATAATGCACCTTCAGAATTAAGTGTTAATAATTTAAATACCATTTAAATGATATGCAAAATGGCAATACTATTCAGAACAGTCTGTAACAAATGAATTAACCATATTACAATTATTTTTAAAGTATAAAGTATATATGTATATTCATGAACAAAGTCAATTCGGATCATAATCATGGAAGTTATTAAACAATAAAGTTTCTGTGTATTTTTCTTTCTTGCTCAACATGTTCCTCGCAACATTTGAGTTTTTGGGTGTTGCTCATCGTGCTCCTAGCAACATTTGTCTTCATTTGTCAACGTTTTCTTCCTTCTCACGGTCACACTCAACTATAGTTTTTATACCCGGTACCCATAGAGTACAAGGGTATTATAAGTTAGTGCCAAAGAGAATGTAACAGGAGAAATCTCCAACCATCTCCAACCCTATAAAGTACGAGTATATTCTTGATCAGCGTTACCAGCCGAGTCGATTTCATGTCCGTCTGTCCGTCCGTGTTAAACAACAGATTTCAGAGACTTAAAAAAATAGATAAAATAAATAAGTAGGCATTTGAGTGCGTTTTCTGAAAATATGAGTAAAATCGGTTGATAAACATGGAAGTTATTAAACAATAAAGTTTCTGTGTATGCTTTTTCTTCTTCTATGATGAGACTGCCAGTGCGTGTTGCTCAACATGTCCCAAGCAACACTTGTCTTTTTTGGGTGTTGCTCAACATGTTCCTAGCAACATTTGTCTTGATTTGTCAACGTTTTCTTCGTTCTGACGGCCACAATTGACTGTAGCCCTTCTACTTGTTATACCCTTGCACAGGGTATTATAATTTTGACCAGATGTTTGCAACGCAGTGAAGGAGGCATCTCCGACCCCATAAAGTATATATATTCTTGATCAGCATCACCAGCCGAGTCGATCTAGCCATGTATATATGTCGGAACGACCGAAATCGGACTACTATATCCTATAGCTGCCATAGAAATGATGGCGAAATTAATGTAAAAAAAAATTTAACTTCTCTGTTTTTCAACGAATTTCTATAAATTTCTAGGTTCTAGAATTACGGTTTTAATTTCATTAAGATCGGTCCACTATATCATATAGCTGCCATAGAAGCGATCGGTCCATTTATATGAAAATGTAAAATTCTACATGTAAAATGTAAAATTTACAAAATTCGATGTTTTTTCAACGATCCAATTGCAGACTGCAAGGGTATACCAACTTCGGTTTACCGAAGTTAGCTTTCTTTCTCGTTTTATATTGATTTCTAAGCATATTTTATTTTAATCAATAGAAAGAATCATTTTAAAAGTTTCCAAATGTCTGAGCGAATATAGGAAATGACGCATTTAATCTAACGCTATTTCTTCACATCCTTTACAGCCGAACTTTTAAATGGTTAGGCATTCAAAGAATGTGCGCCTCAAAGTCCCCATGATCGTGGACGTCATCAACAGTCAGGCCGCACCATACCAAACTAAACTGTCTTCCCACCCAAATGTTCTGGTTAGAAGACTACTAGAACACAGAACCAGAAGAAGACTTAAAAGAAGACACCCTATAGACTTACCACACAGAATAATATAAATCTTCACACCTAAAGCTAAAATACTCCACTAATTTGTAACCTATAACTCTTTCTTCACAATTGAATTAATTTATTGAACTCCCCCCTACACTATTGTAAAAGTTACTACAAGATAGTAACAGAAAACAATAAAACGCTATGTCTACATTAGACACAGCAATAAACAAAAAAAAAACATTAAAAAAAAAAAGTATTCATAATTCAAGCTTAAAGCGTCGTAGTAGCTAAATCCGACGCTCGAATTTATGAATTTTATGCGTGTTTATCAGTAAAACATGCCGCTGAACTCGACTCAGAGCTGCCCGATGGGAAAAGGCAAACAGTGGCTCACAGTACAATCCCCCAGAGCGAACTCAAAACACAAAAGCTCAATGGACATGTAGCGCAGTCGAGATAACACAGGCACATAGATACGTACAACAGAAAAGCGACATGTACATGGAAAACAAATGAAATTCTCAAAACAGTAGTTGAAGCTCAAAAGCGAAACGCAACGAAACCAAACCCAACGAGGCGTGAAAATCGCCAACAAATCATGAAAAAATTAAGGAGTGACTCGACCAAGAGGTACCCCAGTTGCCTTACTAAAGATATTCGTAGATGACCAAACATATATTATTATTAAAGTTTGGATTCAAAAATATTTGTAAAAATATAAACTTGCTACAGAATGGTTATTATTAAGTTAAATGTTAGCATGTTGCAACCATTTACGAGATAATTCAAGAAAAGTTTTAGTAATGTGCCAAGAACATTTAAGTATCTTAATGTTTTCAGAACTAAGAAGGTATATTTCTTACTCTCAAGATATATTTTTGAAATTTATCTGTCCGCTTCATACACTTGCACGGATGCAATACACCCTTAAGATTACAAGTACCGGCTATAAAAGCGCAACAAGAAAAGTCTGTATGCAGAACACACATGCATGAACACACACACACACATATGCAAATCAAGCGAAACATGGGGGACTGGAGGGAACGGTGACGAGAAATGATTCATGGTTGTGTTTATCAACAAACACGTTCCACGAGGCGTTTTCAGAGCTGCTAAGGAAGCCAAATGGGCACATGACAATAAATAAGCCAAAGTCAAGTCTGCTCTCAGTGTTAGCCCGGCTGTTGGTAGCGACAAAGTGAGAGATGGCTGCTAGGAGAAGGGCCTAGGGAGCCACATTTGTCCGACAAACATAAGCAAGTGCACATGTTTCGAATGAGCTATGCATATAACATGCTAAAAATTAAAAAAAAAAAAAGTTGTATTTTTATTAGGCCTATTTTTATACCCTTGCAGAGGGTAATATATTATTATTATTTTTAATGAGTCTTAATGAAGCAAAGTTTAAGTAAGATTAGATTAATAATGAATGGTTTGATTTTTACATTAAAGGGGCCACCTACCTAAACACACTTTTTACTGTTGCCTAATATCACAGCTATGTTAGCTTTAATTCATAAATATTTAACGGATAATAACGAAAAAAATTTGATATTACAAAGTTGTCTTGCTTTCAAGACATGGGCTGCATATAGTAAATATATATACATATGTACGTATCGAGATGCATATATATAATCAAATGCAGCTGGCGACGACGATATAGAACTTGGAGGCCAAGTGAAGCCTGCTCCTCTAAAATTTTTAGGGTGGCTCAAATAATATGAACATAAAACGAGAAAGAAAGCTAACTTCGGTAAACCGAAGTTGGTATACCCTTGCAGTCCATTTTAGTAATGTTGAAAAAATGTCGAATTTTGTACATTTTACATTTTACATGTAGAATTTTACATTTTCATATAAATCGACCAATCGTTCCATGTCAGCTATAGGATATAGTAGTCCGATTACGGCCGTTCGGACATATATACTGCGTGCTAAAGAAACAAAAAACTGAGAGACTAGTTCGCGTAGAAACCGACAGACGGACAGACAGACGGACAGACAGACGGACAGACAGACGGACATGGCTAGATCGACTCGGCTGGTGATGCTGATCAAGAATATATATACTTTATGAGGTCAGAGATGCCAGGAGGCTTATATTTATATAATATATATTTGCGTTGCAAATATCATGACAAAATTAAAATACGCTCTGCAAGGGTATAAAAATAGATATTTAACCTCAAGAATTTAAATAAATTATTTAGGGTTTTTTTTTCTCTCTTTAAATATCTAATTCACTAATCCTTATCTCACTTTCCTTATGTTGTTTTGCAGGTTCGTACCTTTAAAAAACAATAAGGGTTTGGTATAAAACACTCTACTTTCTAGTCATTTTTTTATACCCTTGCAGAGGATATTATAATTTTGACCAGATGTTTGCAACGCAGTGAAGGAGGCATCTCCGACCCCATAAAGTATATATATTCTTGATCAGCATCACCAGCCGAGTCGATCTAGCCATGTCCGTCTGTCTGTCTGTCCGTCTGTCTGTCCGTCTGTCTGTCCGTCTGTCTGTCCGTCTGTCGGTTTCTACGCGAACTAGTCTCTCAGTTTTTGAGCTATCGAGCTGAAATTTTCAGCATAGTCCTATTTCTTTAGCACGCAGTATATATGTCGGAACGACCGGAATCGGACTACTATATCCTATAGCTGCCATAGGAACGATGGCGAAATTAATGTAAAAAAAATTTTAACTTCTCTGTTTTTCAACGTATTTTAACAAATTTTGAGATATAGCAGTTTTTTATGGTTCTAGAATTACGGTTTTAATTTCATTAAGATCGGACCACTATATCATATAGCTGCCATAGAAGCGATCAGTCGATTTATATGAAAATGTAAAATTCTACATGTAAAATTTAAAATTTACAAAATTCGATGTTTTTTCAACATTACTA